>DWCF01000212.1:0-56853 GCA_018230265.1 Delias oraia | reverse complement strand
TATCGGAGGCCCTTAAAAAATGCCGCTTAAGTGGCGTAAAAAGCCGGCAACACAACCAATGCGCGGACTGTGGCGCAGTTACCCGCAGAGACCCACCTGCTCCGTTGTCCGCTATACTATAGTAAAATATTTAGTCACCTTTTATAAAATTATCATTCTAATTTTAATATATAATAAGAGTTATAGATAAACTTTCATTACTAATAAACATTCAATAAAGCTAATTAAATATATATAGATTTTAATTTAAAAAAATTAAAATATTAACTTAATTTTGTGTCTTACTTAGGTTTAGAACCAATGAGAGAATCACCAAATTTCGAAATCGCAACAATATTATTTACTATAGCAATATCCACCGCGGTCTACTACCTCGCCAATTGCACCGCTTTCATGGTTATGCTATTCGGATACACTGAAGCACAAATGCTTTCTCTCAGTGAAGAATTACTTCACGTGTGGGAAGACGCAGTAAACGAAACACAAAGAATTGTCAATAGCGAATCCAAAGCACGCGCGCTAAATAACTTTGTTTCCGAAAGACTGAAATTTGTAATACGGCTGCACATCGAAAACATAACATTACTGAAACAAGTTGAGAGTGTCCTTCGAGTGAGTATGGCGCTAGAGTTTTTATTCCTCACGGCGGGATTAATTGCAGCTCTGCTCGGAGGTATAGAGCACACATATTTAGAAATACCATTCGCTTTTGCTCAGCTTTTTATGAGCTGCTATTTAGGACAGAAAATCATAATTGCAAGCAATGTGTTTGAAAATGCAGTGTATCAATGCAAATGGGAATTTTTCGATACATCTAACATGAAAACTGTTTTAATTATGCTGCAGAACTCGCAAAAAACGCTACATTTGTCGGCGGGCGGGGTGGCTATTTTGAGTTATGAATGCCTCATGTCCGTGATCAAATCTTCTTACTCGTTTTATACAACATTACAATCGACATTAAAAGAATAGTTTCCGTTTATAAATATAGAGGTATATTAAAATTAATAATAATAAACGGTAATTCTCTAAATCTATTTATTTAAATATTCACATTTATAACAGACCTTAATTATGGTCAATGAAATATGAATAGGAACGTATTATTCATTATAAAATGAAATATCGAATTGTAACTACTCAAAGTTGCAACATAATTACTCTATTAAATCTATTAAGTCCCGCTATTTCATGAATTAATTGGCGTAGATTGCTCACTTATTGTAATAGGAAAATTAGATCTATGCAGAATGTAGGCTTCTAAAATTTAGTACACAAAAACTTCCCACAGTTATTTATTTAACACAATATGCTTAAAAACTTATAATATAATCAAATATGTAGCATTGGAGCAGTACTTTACAGTCGATACTAATTATATCTAGACATTGAGGCCGGAATTCAGCTGTAGACCACAGATAGCGTTATCCCGATTTATTGAGTGAATAGAATCTCGCGATTGGTGTATGCAGTTTGTTGTCAAGTTTGTCGAAGCATGTTGTCGCACTCTATCGCTAAGCTGTCAGTAAAACATTACTATTATGATATAATGACCTATTATGTAAATGAAATACTACAAATATGTATATTCATTATTTATTATTATTATTGTCTTATTCATATATCTTTGTTGCTAATTCAAACTTATAGTGTGTTCTATGATCTATCTATATGTTTGTCAAATTTTTGGTATAATATAATAAGACGAAAAAGAATAACTTATTACGATACAATGCACATTCTATTCAGATCTAAGCCGAAATATAATATAAATACAGTATATAAATATAAATTACACTTGAAGAACGTATTACACATTAAAGTTTGTTCTTTATTTCCAAATCCAACTGCAGAGCAATACCGACTTCTTTGTACATAGTGAAGTTGATGAAGACGCGTCCCTTTTTAAAGGGAAAGTTTTTGTAGAGAGGGCTTTGGGGTGGAGCCAACTCCACTAAATGGTAGATTCCCTAAAAAAGTGTTTTGTTATTCAAATATAATTATATCAGCTATCATTTAATTGGTAACATTTTTGAGAGCCTCGTAGCCAAGTGGTTGAATAGGTCTACGTCGAACCGAGAAATATCGGGTTCGAATCCCAGCCCGGACAATTATAAATTATAATTTAATTTATTCGGTCCTTGGAAGGGCTTTTCAGTGGCCAGGCCAGTGTCTTAATACTGTCACATCCGTGGGAGAGCCATGCTGGTCGGCTCGTCCGAAGTGATAACACGGGTTCACAGAATACTCAATAAAACGGTACTTGTACTGTGTTTCGTAGAGTGAGTGAGGATATCGGAGGCCCTTAAAAATGTAGCTTATAATGCTGTAAAAAGCCGGCAACACAACCAATGTACGGACTGTGGCGCAGTTGTCCATGGGCGGCGGTGTTCTCTTACCGTATCGGAGACCACCAGCTCCGCTGTCCGCTATACTGTGAAAAAATAAAAAATTAATATTGGCATTTAATTGGTAATTTCAGACGATTTTTATTTCATTTGATAATATTAAAAATTTATACACGAAATTATATATTGAATTTAAGAATTCTTTTTTTATAAGACTTACAGGTGGGTAGGGACACTTGGTGAAGTTCGTGGGTCTCTCAGATGGTGGCATCGATTGGAGCATTTTCTGGAGAGCTCGCATCATGGAAGCTCCAATTACAATATTGTCTTTACGCAAATCGCACATTTTAAAATGAAACTCTACAAAGGTCCGTTTGTACTGATTTGTTAATAGCTCATAGTAATGTAGATCCAACTAAATAAGACAAATCGCATTAGAATAATTTAAAAATGTGCCAACATGTTATATATAAGCAAGTAGATTTTAAAAGATTATCGGTTCATTCTTTCGCTGGAGTGAGTGAGGATGTCGGCCACTGTTGAAGTGCGCTTAAGCGGCATAAAAAGCCGACAACAGAATCAAAGCGCGGAACGTAGCGCGGTTATCTATGGGCGGCAGTTTTCTTTTACCATATAAGAGACCCATCTATTCCGTTGTCCGCTATACCTTAAAAAAAATCGTTTAAGAGGTTGAGAATGCTACAGACTCAACAAACGCTCTTTTCATACAGAGCATTAAGAAATAATTTGACTAAATAGATATTTTATTCTTAACACTTACTGCAGTACCATTGTCGACTGGCTTCAACATGTTTGCATGTATTTCTAAATAATACGGTGTGTTGCGTTTTAGTCGTCGTGCTGTGAGATTGAAGTAAGAAAACAAATTGGGGTTTACGTATGAAACCACAGGTCTTTCCACGTGCGCGTATACATCCTTCAATTTAAATACATAAAATACATTTAAATTTATGTTCTAGACACTATGGTTAAATATTTCATAACCATTTGCGATTTTCTGGCAAATATGATTCGTATGTTGATTTTATTTCAGAATAAAAAATTTTCAAAGTAATATTATAAATATACATACATCACATATAAAGCTACTACATACTACTACTACTAAGCTAATTAATACATATATAAAGCTGAATTGTTAAAACAAGTAAAATATGTAATGAACCTACCTTACTACAGTCGATTTCTCTTAAAATGTCAAGTATTATGTACGCAAGATATAAGTTCAAACAATGTATAAAAGCTTTTAAAATCATTTCATTTAAAATAATAAACTTTCAATATTGGCACTGTGCTGTGTTGTTTACTTTTAAATACCATTAAAATTGTTCACTTATGGAAACGTTATACAGTTTTTGTAAATGCGAAAATAATTGTACGTTTTATTATAATTTTCGCTTCCAGATTGCATTATAATAGGTAAGCAATTTATTTCATTGAATATTTTAACTATCTACTACTAGGTATACACATAAAAACAGAATTGTATCTATAAAAAGATTAACCTATATTACCTAAAATCCTTATGAATCAAAGGAAATCCGATATTTATTTGATATCAAAGCTGATATTGACTGAGCAAAGAAAGTTTATTTACGCAGTTATACCCTCAGAGGTTTCAGTCTTTTTCCGAATCGTATTATCATAATAAGGGTAGACATGAGCCTGAGATAGGCTTGGCAGTTTCTCAACTTCCAAAAACTATCGTCTACACCAAGGCTTCTCAAACTTATTTACACCATGACGCCCTATAGAACTGTTCTTTTTCTTGCGACGCCCCCCATAATTAAAACTACATACTGTACTGGAAATAATATCAATAGTAGCCTAATATGAGGTCTTCAGAAAAATTCCAGAATATATTTAATGTTTTTTATTAAAAGATACTTTTTTTTTTTTTATTCTATAGCAGATAACGGAGCAGGTCTCCTATATGGTGAGAGAACACCGAAGCCCATGAACAACCACGCCACAGTCCGCGCATTGTTTGTGTTGCCAGCTTTTTAAGCCGAAAAGCGGCATTTCTAAGGGCCTCCGATATCCTAACTCACTCTGTGAAACACAGTACAAGTAACTTTTCACGCTGAGTATTCTGTGAGCCCGTGGTATCACTTCGGACGAGCCGGCCCAATTAGTGCGTCATCATATGCTTCAGCATGGCTTTCCCACGGATGAAAATCAAGAATGTAAATCAAGAGGCATATTAATTATTATTACACTTGTAATAGAAATGAGAAGGATGCGCTTGCTTTTTTAGCATACTTTCTGAAATCGTGGTTCAAATCATCTGGCGGTGTCTATTATGTTGCCGCGGCTTCATTCTGGTGACTGGTGTTCAAAATACTATATCAACAGATACGAAATTTAAAAATTCCTGGAGAGATTTCAGAATCCAATTATCTTGCGATCTCGATTAATAAATGTTTATTTCAAATAAGATAATTTGTAAATGAATATTTGCGTCGAAAAAACCTTAAAACAGAATTTAATTTCCTATTAACCATACACGCTTGCATTGGTTGAATTAAAAAATTATTAATATAATTTTTATATAAATAAATACTTATTATATATTTAATAAAAGCTTATTACTTAAATTTTTTATATTTAAAATTATGAATATAATTTTGAAAATAACACCACATTCATTGTGGTTACTACTACATACAAAAATATTATACTATTAAGAATAATTATAATGTGTTTTTTATTTATAAATATCCGGACGTACAGTTGCTATAAAAACTACAAATGTACACTACTTAGTATAAAGGAGTCAGAATTTCACTCACAGCTTGAGCTAGATCCTCATTATTTGTATCCTTCGATCCGTAAATCGTACTCTAAAGGCAGAGAATACAAACCTCTTATCCCAAATAGTAACAGAATTTGTAAAAATAAACATATCTCTCTAACAATCAACTTTTTATGAAGATAAATTGATCACACAACTAATATTATAAAATAAGAAAAAAGTTTTTGAAATCAAATGAGATTTTATACAAGTGTTCACTTATTCAACCTAAAATAAAATGTTTACAAACACAAAATTTTGCAACATAGACACCGTTTCTGTTGAAATAACAAAAATAAGTTACACGTAGTCTTTTAAAAATCTTCGAAGGCAAATTACACAAAATTCAGGTAAACTATGAAAAAAAGGTTTGCAACTTCAGCAAAAGCAGTTTGCGCTGTTTCGTCTCCATCACTTTGTGCTATCAAACAGCGACACGGTGAATATTGCGGTGAAACCGAATGAATTTTTTTATTTTGTTTACTGTACCGACTATTATCTACTCGATAATGTTTAGATTTAATTGTTTTAAATGTGTACCATGAATCGAGAGGTATCGGGTTTAAATCCCAATCCCGATAATTATAAATTATAATTTATTTAATAATTTATTCGGTCTCCGGAAGAGCTTGATAGTGGCCTGGCGAGTGTCTTAATGCGACACTATGGGCTCACAGAATACTCAGCGTGAAGCGGTACTTGTACTATATTTCGCATAGTGAGTGTGGATATCGATGGCTCTTAAAAGTGCCGCTTAAAAGGTGTTAAAAACTGGCAACAAAATCAATACGCGGACTGTGGCGCGGTTGTTCATGGGCGGCGGTGTCCTCTTACCATATAGGAGACCCACCTGCTCCGTTGTCCGCTATAGAATAAAAAAAATCAATAATCAAATTACTCTGCCTGTCAAAACACACTATGACAAAGACCGGATGTTATTATAAGATGACTATTACAATCCATATGCGAGTGTGGAATGGAAGACGGAAACGTCGACCACACACTTTTCAATTGTTTAAAACTTCGTCGCTCCTTGTATGATTTTCTCCCCCCTGACATTCCTCGTCCTGCATCGTCAAAATGTAATGCCCTCTCTCTTATGTTATGCCCTTTAATTAATTTAAAAATGTTGTAAAATTTTATGTAAATGAGGACAAATCTAAAAAATACGTTCCTTATGTCGCTAAGAACATATTTAATTTGTAAGGGATGCAATAAATTTATATCACTGTCAAGTTTTCACGTTACGAGAACATATTTAATTACTTGTACCTATTAGTAGCTTACCCCAGCCTCGCAAAAATTTTTAAAAGTCAGAAATAATCATTTTAACACGTACACCAAAATACTCTCTCTAGGTCATTATTTTGGTTATTATTATACTTTTTAAAAGTTTCATTTATTAGTTTAAAAAATTAATAGTTACACTACTTATAGCTCAAGTAATGCTCAGGAAAAGAATTTACCCGACTACAAAAATTAAGGGTATGTTTTTAACGTATCGATTTGGACTAAACTATAAATGCAATCTGTTTTTTTTAATGGATATTTTCATTCACTATGTATGTTTATGGTATTGGAGTAATGCGCATATCTCAAGTTTTTCGTATTCTTTAATATAGTTTTTTGCGTCTCATAGAGTCCCTCAGCGTACCCTATAGGTACCCCGAACTATTATGCCTATGCGTAAATCAGTACTAAGTCTTGCAAGACGCAAGAGTCTTGCACGGCCAGTCTTGGTCTTGAGTCTTGCACAAATTAGGCGGTCTTGTTCTTAGTCTCGGTCTTGCATTTGTGCAAGACCAAGTCTAAGACTACAAAACTCTTGCGTCTTCCGTCTGAATTTGGGCACACTAGTCTTTGGTTAAAATGGGTTTATGCTTCATGGTACTAATTTGTATCTCTCCTTTAAACACTGAACATTTTCTTGCTTGATTTTCAGTCTTTATTTACGTAAATATCATCATACTGAGAGTAGAAAATGTGCTCGTTACTCACAAAAGTCAAAAAATATGAAGATGACCATTAGAACTTAAAAGTAGCACAAGACCGGGACAAATTGTGAAGTGTTAAGGAATCCATAAAAATTGATTGAAAACGTGCTTTAAAAATATTACTGAATTGTTTCTGTTCGCGTCGAGTTAAGTCGATAAAAGCTTATTATACACATTGTTGTATATTTGTTTGATCATAACTCGATAAATAATTATCAAAGCTGCATTTGACAGCGGCAGTCCTCAAGTGATAAATGTTTCAGCAAAACCGGAATCCGTGGGTTGTGTTGGTATATATTGCGTGCCCAGTAAACAACTATGAATAACCTCTGACAGGCTGATAGTAGAACTATAAGCAAGCCCCCAAAAAAAACTCTTACATTGCTAGAGATATGGCACTTTAAAAAACAACTTAATTCATATTTTTACTCGTAACGAGATCAAATCAGACAATTTTCTAATTATTTTCGTTCTTAATTATTTCTAACTAACCGCATAATAGAATAACTATCAAATAAAATAGCTAACTGGAATATTTTACTCAAAAAATAATCTTTAACTATGGTTTTTTGTAAAATTACTGTACAAAATTTTTTGATGTGTAATTTTGAACAGCGCTGGTGTAAAGAAAGAATATGAAACCAACAGTGACCACTGATTTTAAAATATTACTGTTCTACGTTTACGGTATACATTTCTAAAAAGTTATCGTAAGTTCGTTATTGTAATAAAAAAATATTGAACTATTGCTACATTATTATGTGTAAAACTGGATATTATTGAATACTTGCAAAATTTTCAAAAGATAATTATAAAAAAAAGATATTAATTTAATATTAAATACATAAATATTCCAATTATTTAGAGAAACTGTTCAAATTATCTGCCTCCATCCTGATAGAGGCCCTACTTCTTCGAAGAAATCGCGCGTGACGTCGTTCATTGATTTTATTTGCAGCGGCCTGAACACTACACGAAGACCTTCTAAATATTTTTTTGGCTGCCGGTAAACCTCTTGCTTAAGACACCAGCAGTAAAAAAACCAAAGGGTTTAGTTTTATTTAAGTATGCACGTATTAATCTGATTTTTGGTATCTTTTTTATTAAAACGAAAAGTGTCTTGGAATCGCTAGGGATTCATAGCTTAAATAGGTTGGGAATCGCTGTATTAGTTCATTGTTTAGACTGCGTAGAAATAGAAACAAATCTCATATTACTTTATCTTAATATATGTTAATTACATGTCGCGTTTGTACACAATTAATTCTTAAACTTCAGAATTGATTTTAGTAAAATTTTGAAAGAGTGCTTATTGGAATTTATAATCGCAATATTATTTTAATTTAAATAATTTTAATATAATCTTATAATTTTTTACTCTATTGTATATATTAAAAGATACCATAATTATCATACATGTAGCGAGTTATATTTGGTGAGCTAACAACTTATCTTTACCGCTTCCCGTTTCTGTCCAATATCCAGGTAGTAATATCATGATTTTTTATATTTAGTACAAGTACATTTTAAATCTCGCATTTATTTTCCTATTAAAGATCATTTGTAATGTTTTTCTAGTGCGTTAGTACGAAGTTCAAGGCCTGTCGTAGAACTTTGGAGCGTATAGGCTGGTGCGTTCAGATTTATATTCAGCACTCCATTGGCTGATTATTGTATAAAGTAATGATAGTAGTTTTTTATTTATTTTTTATAGTTTATTTTACAAAACTTCACTTTTTGAGGTTTTTGTGCATATTATTTTATTATGGATTACTTTAACATCAGATTCAATACATTTTATATATTACTCTGTATCAAAATTATTCTTAGATTAAAAAAAATAGTTAAGTTGTGTTTTAATAAATAATATAGCATGTTATGTAAAACTATGTTTTTATAATTACCACTTATATACGGAACACATTCCAAAAGTCTTATTTTATTTATATCCAAAACAAAAGGCAATCTTTATTTCATATAGGACTACATAGCCGCTTAAGAACGCCTTAAAAACTAAAATTACAATGCAGAATATGGTCTGTTTACATTATTTATTTAATTATGTAACAATAGGAGTTACTAGTACTACCCAGTGCCGTAACTAGGGCGGTGCCAGCAGTGCCAAGGCATAGGGCGCATCCCTGGAAGGGCGCAGAAATAGACGAGAATCTAGTTTTATCTCATGCATGGTACCTAGTAGGTACATTTTGTTTTATTGCGAACATGGTCTGGACGCTATATACTGTACTATCTATATCTTTATCGCATTTTTCAAGTGATCTTGAAAGAACAGCACATGTAAAGGTGTAAGTTTAGTATGGTAACGTTCACACTAGTGCGTACGTGTTGTGATGGTAATGTATGGGACCGATTTGTAAGGAGCCTGGTTTGAGTAATTTTCAGGGGTGCAGTTTTGAAAGCTTGCACCAGGTGCATAAAATGCTAGTTACGATACTGGTACTACCAGCTATCAGCGCTATTTCTTCTAGCAATGTCTCTATTCCAGCGCAGAGATAAATCTCTGCGTACCGGTGAGAGAAAATATTAAAATAATTGTTTATATCAATAACATCCTATTATCCACCTAGGTATATCATGTTAGTAGAGCACAGATCCGAAAAGAGCACTAAGTACAAGCGGATGGTGTGAAAATTATTATATATATAAATAATTTATACTAAATAAATAAAAGTATTAATCTGTGGCGTTTTTAGAGCATTTTATGCGTATTGATTGGATCACCACTGTGTGGAATCAGCTGGCTGCTGAGTTTTTACGAGGCGAAAGTGACAAATCTCTTTTAAAAAAGAGCAGCCAAATTGAGGTTATGAGTAGTCGTTAGCCTCCCATTTTTTTTAAACACCATTACAATATTTAAAGAAAGGAAGATTTCTCCAGGAAGTCAAAATAAAACTTTCTATAACATATTAACATGTATCAATTCATACATTGTTACAGTAAAGAAGCATTATAAGAAAATAACTTTTCTGCCTAGGGTAGATTAATTTATACAGAATCACAACATTGTAATCTACAAATTATATATAATATAATGTTGTAAAGACAAATTAAAAATGTTCTTTCCAATATAATAATTGGGAGCGGCTACTGGCGTAAATTTGCCTATGACAATAAAGCAGAATATGAGGATGGCTTTTCATTATGATAAAACCATAGGATTACAATAATTTCCTGTCAATCGTGACCCAATACACACTGAGACTGATTTTTACTACACCAGTAGTTAATTTTCTTTTTAATTTGTTTGCCGAGTTGATTATTTTAACTTTTAATTCTTCAATAGATGCAATTAGATTGGGCTCGCTGTAAAATTAGTTCTTCATGCCCCCATACATAAAAATCCATGAAAGTCAGGTTCGGCGTTCTGGCTAGCCAGGATAAAGACCCTCATCGTCCTATCCATTTATTTTGTTTTTTTAGTTGACGCGCTCGTCGTTACAACGGTACCACAACTCTAATGTAAAACGCATATAAAACACAGAGTAAAAATAAGGTTGATAATCTATATGCATAAATATACATAGTATAAATATATTATAATATACATACTCTGTGCCCTGTGTATTTATTATTGATAAATGATAATATTGTATAGAAGGTGTTATGTGCAAAATGTAAATTATAACAAAAATTGTTAATCTTAAATGCAAATATTCATATTGAAGATCTATGCCACCTGTTTTATGTATGAGAATAATTTAATACAGGCGGCATAATGCGTTGGAGTGAAAAGACTACTCAAGACTTTGTAAGGATGTATCTAAAAAATGAATGTTTATGGAATACTAATCATCCCGATTATAAATTAAAATATCGCAGGGATAAAGCTTATGCTTCTTTGTCAGAAGAGTTTAATGCATACTCTAAAATATATCTAACAACAACAGAAATAAAGATAAAAATCAAAAATCTTAGATCTACATACATGCAAGAAGTCAACAAAGTATTGCAAAAATCTAGCCCAGATTGCATATATAAACCCTCGCTGGTGTGGTTCGAAGAAATGGATCAATGTTTAAAACATACCTACATAAGGCGGTCATCCACGAACCCAACTGTAAGTATATTATCATAAACTTCATATGCACATGTCAATGCCCTGAATATAATAATTTATATTTTAGACACAACAAGAAGTTGATTCTTCCAGCCAAATCTGGGTAAACCAACAGGATAATCTTAAAGAAGAATTAGATCCAGACCCATTAATCCCAGATACTGATAACTATTGTGACTCTCCTAAACCAGATGATTCAAACAGAGAAGAATCAGAACCCTCACATCCTCCAAAAAAGAATAAAAAGAAAAAATATAAACATATTAAAACAAACATCGAATCTCAAGTGGAATGTTTGAAAGAGGATGAATTTGATATATTTGGTAAATATATTGCCACACAATTAAGAAGCATGAACTTGCACAAGGCTTTGAGATTGCAGCTAGAAATACACAGTTTGGTTAATGAAGCTAGGGTATCTGATATTAATGAATAACTTAGTTTATAAATGTCTGGAATCTATTGTGGTTTATTATTTAAAAAGCTTTTAAGAACTAGTTCTCTATATTCCAAATGGAGTATGTACAAAATTCTAAGTATTAATATAAATTTAATTAATTTGTATATAATAGTGCATAATTATTGTATTATCATAAAATGAATCTATAAAATTATTACATAATTGATAATCCTCCCAACATGTGAATAATGTTATGGTTTGAGAGAAATATCATTTTTAATCCATGGTCAATTTAAAGAAAGGTATCTTTATAATAATGACTGTAATTTCTATAATGTAAATAGTTTGTGGACAACATATAAATAAAAAAGTTAGACAATACTTTAGGATGCCCCTTGAATTTTAGTCAAGTTTATATATTAGTTTATAATATATTCTGAGGATAAATTTAACCAATATCTAGGTGCTATTATATAATTGCATACCTTAAAGAGAGTATGTTCTAATTTGTGCTTTCTGCATTAATTTTAGATTAGGTTTGTTATATTATTGTTACAATAATTTGAATTCTGCCGAAGTTTATTACATTATTATTATTTTTATTTAAATATTTAATTTTTTTATTTTCCTACTGTTCAAAAATTTGTCCAATGATCTCTGAGGGTTCATAATTGGACCCTGAAGAATAAGTTGTTTGTAAATTATTTATTATTTGTTTATTAAATCCCCATGATTTTGTAATTTTAGGCTAGTTTTCGCAATTCAACGACAATATCGTAACTGTACCTGTTGATTTTTTTGACCCGACTGTGAAGATTCTCAGTTCCCTTAGGTTCTGATCTTCATTCGTTTTTGACTGTTGAAGTCTGTTGGGTCCGCTAGTGTTGAAATAAAACAAAATATGCAGGTCTGATTTTTTTATTGCTGTTACAGCAGTTTATAATATAAACAACATAACATACCGCTTTCTTTTTACAAGTGAAGAATCAGTTGTTTCACTTTAATATTACCTTTTATCGCGCTCAGGTTAATTCATGAAAAAATATGTGTCTATGGTGGCCTCATTTCCGCTCAAAACTAACTTAATAACTATTTTAAGTACTTAAAATAAAACCGGATCCGGTCGTTTTGGAGGGCAGTGCGCTGATTAAAAAAAATATTTCTAAACTTATTACGTAAAGCCAACTTTATGACATGACTTGTCCTTATTTTGTTATTGGCGTAAGTCAAGACTAGAGAAGACAAGTTGTCACATAATGCAATAATACATGGATTCATTTATGTCCTGAGGTCTCTAAACCTACTGGTAAAATATTAAAATGGTTGAATTTAACGTAGAAAACCCAAACTAATTTTTACTGTTGAAAGACGTATAAACTTTGCCCTTTAAACTTTTTCAAAACAGATTATAGTAACAAAAAGTATAAGTGAAAAAGATTTTATATTCTGACAGTAAATTAATGCAGTCATATGCACTTAATTTGTTAACAGAATCCTATTTTGAAACAAACATTCTTTTGAGAGACACAATAATGCCTTATGTATATAATAAATGCAAAACACAACTGGAAGAAAATTTTGGAAGCATTAACTTATTGATATAGGGTCCAGAAACTTATGTACAAGTTAATAGTTGATTATTAAGATTGCAAGCAGATGGTTTTGTTAGATTTCCCATTCATTTTTTTTAGTTCCATATTTACAACAGTCAATAAATTTAATAGAAAAATATTCTCGTTAGAATAAATGCCTTTACATAAGGCAAGAGATTCTACACAAATATTTCTTTATCAAAAGGATGTTGTAGTGTAATCAAAACAATTTTAATTTGGATAATTACTCAATGCCTGATAGTATTGCATTACTAATATGGTAGGTTCTATCGGAACATTAACATTTTCTATCGGAAAACAATTACTTCAATTTTCATTACAACTATGCCATAACGGTAAATTAGCAATGACCGACTCTCATGTGTAACTTAAAACAACCAAAAGAAACTTATAAGCTAAACAGAGGATTAAGTTATGTATAAAAACTTTCAAATTGTCACATGCATATCAGGTACTTTTGTAATTTCTACGTCGTCACAATACCAGTGTCGCTATACTCAACAGATCGTTATCGCATATTTATTACATGGCTTGTAAGATATAAAACAACAAATGCTTTCGAAATGAAAATGTTTCTATTTATTAGTGCAGATCCCAAAAGAATTGTTTAGTAAAAACATTCACTTTCATCAAAAAATTACATTTATAAGATTTAATGCTATTTTAACGTTAAAGATAGCGTAGCGTCCCATCAAGATAAAATAACGAGCTTATTAAAAACTTCGTAACACGACTTATTTATTCGATATCATAGAGAGACTTCACAATATCTAATACTCAAATCAGTTCTACTAAGTGATGATGATGTCATAAAAACAATATTATCTGCATTTGGCTTTTGTTTTTTTCATATATCTTAAGTTAAAACATGAAATAATTTTTGCAATTACAGATAAAATTGTTTTGCCCGACAAGAAGTCAAAAGGTCTAAAATTGTAAATAGTGCAGTCTCTTATCTTTTGTGACAACACGAGACCTGGCGAGAAATGACTGTTTAAACAAATGTAGATTTTTCTAATATACATTATAAAAAAAGCCTATCAAAAATTTATATTATCTTGAAGAAGAAGCTCATTCGAACGATAACGCTATAAACTTTGTCTGTGTTATAGGGGCTAGTACCTAAATTGTACCTTGATACACATATAGTTTTTTTTGTAGTAGCAATCAATATGCGATTGTATGAAAATGAGACTTGGATATATTTTTTCGACGAATTCAAACTTTGCAAACACCACGGAAGTGTAAGCTCATAATCGGTCATTTCGGACCTAGGTATATAGGTCTAGGTCACGATGTCTATGTTTTTATGAACGTTAACGAATACAAAACAATTTCAAACAACAGATGATTTTTTTTATTACTCTAAAGAGTATCAACAAATGTTTGTACTTTATTATGACTTGTCATAAGATAAATTGAACAATGACTTCTACATGTTTTTATCGCAAAATGTTTGTTAAAATGAACTATTTCACAAGACTTAGAGATTTAAAGACGAAATGAAAACTGAAATTTTAAAATAAATAAATTATTGTATTGTGATAAAGTAAATAATGATAGATCAAGAGAATACAATTCCGAAATAATTGTTTAAAAAGGTCTGGCTAACATTGCACTCAATAAAAACAAAACAGGAGTCAGTGACAACGACCCTTGCTTGATTGACGCTACGCCGCTACTGAAACACGACTACAAAAATCAGATCATTTTGTACAAACTTTCGCATTCGAAGCGAATGGAAGGAATGAACGAACGGTAAATTGTTCATTCGAAAAAAATCTTTGACTAGCGCACATTACATACGTATTTGTACCTAACTTATCGAAAAATTATGCCGTGACAAATATTCGGAGGTTTCTAGAAAAAAAAAACACCACAATCCTGTAACATGTATAATGCGTACTTACTATTAGCTGATTCACTGATAATAAGACTGAAAAACTAACTACCATGTTATAACCATTAAGTAAAAATTGTAAGATAAAGTTAGCTAACACGCCTAAAAAAGCTATTTTAAATTTAATCCGTTCGAAGGAGAATGTTTCCAAAAGTAAATCATTCATATGTAGACTTCAATTTCGAAATATATTCGTAGTTGAAAAAAAATATATCGCGGTACAGGTCTGCGGCTTAATAAACACCGAAACACGATAACTTATACCGATGAGTGGGCGTTAGATACTGGAACTAAATGAAAAATTAAATTGAGATCAATTAAACGAGCATAGAAATACCAGTACTTTTTAGAGGCGGTCGAAGCTCGAACTTTAATGGGAAATTATTGACCGAAACAGAGAAGCTTTTAGTTTAAAATTGTTTTATAAAAAAATTATGCCTAAACATAAAAATTTAACAAAAATTATTTCTGTACTCACAACATTACGTAAGAGCAATTGATAAAATGCGGAATTAATTCGATATTTTCAAACTGGGAAACTGTTTTCTAGTCTGTCTGAATTTGTTATTATAAAATTTTATTTGCGTAATGGCTTCTCGGCTTCGATAAGTAACCAAACTTACTAAATTTGTCAATTCTGAGCAACTCTCAATAAAGTTATCAATTTTTAATCCTCAATTAAGATAGGTAGGTAAATACTAATCTAATTCAATTTACAACAAAAATTGATAAAACCATCGAGAAAAATCGAATGCCTTGAAATGCTTAAAATAATTATTGGAATTATAAGTATTTTTCGTAGTATCTTTTTGTTTTACCTCAAAAAATACCGCTAATATACAATACCAATAATTATTTTCTGTTACCTTGACGCCATAAAGCAGAATTATGTCAATATTACACTTGATAGATTTCACCAAAATGCAAGTATAATATTCATATAGACCTGCAAAGTTTACCCCTTGAGTAAATAAGACATATTTCTATGTTTGCAATAATACTTTTCAATAACGGCTCTGATAAAATCTGATAGATACAATAGTTTACATAAAATGTGAACATAAAAACACGAATTATAACTAAAATCAATTAAATTGATATATAACAAAAGTAATGCAAATCGGTTCAGTCGGTATATAATACATGATGTATGTTAATCAATATAATATATATATTTATTTATTTATTATTATTGATTAACAATTTATCTACGACGATACGACAAAAAGGTTCAGAAATTATTTTCAAATAAATACCTTAAGATTTAGGAGATTGTGAAACATACTTGTACTATTTAACACAGAATTATGTCTGACTTTGGAGTATATGAAGACGTTATAGTAACCTATGCATCAGAGCAGAGTTGCTTTGGGGTGTACACTGAGGCGTTCGGGTCCAGCGGCGATCCATCGGAGAGTCGCAATTTCGAGACTGTACTAGAAACTGGTGTCACAAATTCTGTCGGCATCACCGCTAACATTTGAACTTTCAGCTCCTCTATTTCTTTTTCTTGTTGCGATATCAGAGCTGAAAAATAATTTGTCAATGCGTTATTTAAAAAATATTTGAAAATAACCATAGCACTGCATTTGTAACTAAAATAATAACCTACAACTTTTAAAACTCAACACATAAATTAATTAATAACGTAATTTTCAGCTGTAACAACGGTAACCTACTTTTCTAAAAAAAACGCGAAGTTTGAAATGGGATAGATTTACTTTTCACTCAAAAACTACTGCAGTGATTTTTATGAAACTTTTCAATACAGCTCCTACATCATAATCGCATAGATGCTTTAATTTATAATATTGTGTAAATATTCCAAAATACAATAAATGTTACGTAAATCGGACGCAGTAGATGGCGTACCAACTGGGCAGGGCGACATCTGCTGAGTCCATTAGTTATAACATAGCAAGTTATACTGGTTGGCTTAAGGAATATTTCCTTAATCCAAACACTGAATACGCGCGTTTTCGTGAACTTACTTTCATGTATGTGCTTAAGTCTCTTCGCTTCACCTAATGCTGAGAGGAGGTCCAATTTAACACGGGTCTCCGCAGATAGTGACCGCTCGAGATGCGTCGCACGTTCCTGTAAAGCTTGCCACGCATTCGCTGCGTTCGCGTTCGTCCGCGAGCACGCATTGGCGTTAGCGGTGGCTTCTTCGTGACGAATTTCTAATGTTCGAATCTGGAAGTCACGTCGAGAACGTTAAATTTAATAGTCTAATTAATTATTTCACTTAAATACTGTCACTTAATTATTCTTGTACCGAAACCTATTTAAATATGTTTATTTTAATTTATATATAGATAATGAGTAGAGATAGCCTATATACTAATGTATGACATAATTAAAGTAATACATTATTTATTTCATATTTTTCCATCTTTTTCTCAATATCCATGTCACACAATATCAGAATCTAAGAACTGCGCCTTAGATAAGGCTGTTGTACCAACCTGTTCAGTGGCGTGTGCCAAATCTCTCTGAAGTCGATCAGCCCTCTCTCTCACACGTTGCAGTTCTCGCCTGAGAGAGACGCTTTCCGCTTCTTGTGCGCTCAATCGTGATTTACACCATTCATTATCACATTCACCACTGTAATGCAAATATTTTTAAAAAACATGTAATAGGTCGCGTTCTCTTTTTTATGGTATAGCGGGCAAGGGAGCAGGCGGATGTCCTCTAAGGTGAGATCACAACCGCTTATGAACAACCGTGCCATAGTGCACATTGTCTTTGTCGGCTTTGTCGCCAGCCAAAAGCTTTGTCGGCTATTTATGCTGTTTTAAAAGCATAAAGGCAAACATTTTGTGCTTGTGATTTGATATAAATATGGGTATTTGCAATTTTGTAATTGTATAGCGAACATAGGTCTAGCGGGCAAGGGAGCAAGTGGGTCCCCTTTATAGTAAGATAACACCGCCGCTCATGAGCAACCATTCCGCGCATTGGTTGTGTTGCCGGCTTTTTACGCCAGTGAAGCGGCATTTGTAAGGGTCTCCGATATCCTCACTCACTCAGCAAATCACAGTAGAAGCACCGTTTCAAATAGAACTACCATTACACGATGAGTATTCTGTGAGCCCGTGGTATCACTTCGGACGAGCCGACTCAATTAATTCGTCCCCATATTCTTCAGCATGGCACTCCCACGGATGTAAAGACGTGCAATGTTTCAAAATATATACCCAGGAACATAGAACAACAGCATTTTGTCATCTTATCTACTTATATCATTATTAAAAAATATTATACTGAATAAATAAATAATTATAGGTACTTTAATAGCTTGCAATGCGATTGTGCGCGTCGCTCTTCGCTGAGTCGTCGCTCTTGCGCCGCCCGCTCGTTGTTGCGCCACGTGGACATTCTAGAAAGGGTGAAGCTTTAGTACAGCTAACATTTAACTTTAAGTAAGACGTCCACTGCAGGCCTCAGCCTTGGACCTTCATCAATACCTGTCGGAGGCGACCTGCATGCGGCGTTTTCTAGCGACCTTTATAAGATCGTCTGTCCACATTGTGGATGGACGACCCACGCTGCGCTTGGTCTCCACTCTAACACTTTTCGGCCCCATCGGCCATCCGCTCAACGTGCGATGTGGCCATTGCCACTTAAGCTTGCTAATTCGGCGGGCTATGTCGGTAACTTTAGTTCATCTACGGATCTCCTCATTTCTGATTTCCACGTCTCCGAATTTAACTTAAATAATGTAATTTCTCTTCTACTTTAAAGAAAAGGCGGACAAAACGACTTAACGCAAAACAGTCATCAAACGGACGTAATTTTCATAATAGGTTCTGATTTCTGAAGTACTTTAAAAAAGGTATACGTCGAATTGATCTGTTGACCTCTTAATTGGACTTTTTTACAGGTCAATCAAAAAGAAATAGGCAAAACATTCAATACTGCAGTATGTTTTACTGTTACACACTATCTCACTGGATTTCTTTTTATGTAAATTGTTCTTTACAGGAGTAAGAATAGTTTTATTCTGTATGCATTTCATAAGAAAAAAAAAATATATTTTTGGTTTATCAGACAACGGAGCAGGTGGGTCTGCTATATAGTAAGAGAACACCGCCATCCATGAACAACCGCGCCACATTCCGCGCATTTGTTGTATTGCCGACTTGTTACTTTGGCGACATTTTTAAGTACCTCCGATATCATCACTCACTCAGTGAAACACAGTAGAAGTACCGTTTCAATTACAACGACCATTTCACCAGAGTGTTATGTGAATGATGGATGAGTGGTAAATGAAATTCAAAAATTATAAACTATGAATGGAATAAATAAATACTTATGTTGCAATGCCGCATGGGCATGCTTTAGTTGCGTGTGGTCAGTGCGGCGCTGTCTTTCGCTGGCCGTGGCGGCAGCGAGCTCTCTTCGCGCCTCCGCTTCGCTCGACCGCGCCAAAGACAGCTCCGCCCTCACACGCTTTAACTCCTCGACGTATTCGCGGGTTAATCGCTGTACAAGAAAACACCAATTAAAATTCATTAATCGATGTTTGTATAATATTTCTTAACAAGTCAAAAGTTCCTGGGAGCTGTGTTCGCTTTTATAATAAAATTCCTAGAGATAACGGAACTTACAGAAGGTAAATTCAAGAATCTTATAAAAAATACTTTAATGAAGAAAGCATATTATAACATATTCAAATACATAGAAGACAAAGATGCATGGAAACTTCTGCACGAGCACCAACTGGTGAGCACCACCTTTTAAACTAGCAAACATAAATAAACCAACTATTGTAAATTTGACGACAATAAAAATTAAAACCCTACGAGTTTCTTGTTCGTTCATCTTGTATACGTATATCTTCCGAACCAATGGTATCTTATCTAGTGTAAATTGTTTTGCAAAAGTGCCCCCTTATGGAGCCTACTTTAATAAATGCTTTTTGAGTTTGCGTTTTGAGGTTCACTTTTTTATCCTGAACCTGTTCCTGCTACGAAGCAACAATAAACCCGAGCGTTACGTAGTGAAAAATAATATTTGTGCCCGAACACACGAACCGAGCGGTCGGGTATATTGTAGGCCCGAGGTCTTTGGCAGACTGCCCGAGACGGATAATATGCAGCTTCCACCCCAATATTTAAGTGCAGAGTGAAGCGGTGGCTGTTGCTGGAGATGATCTACTCAATTATTTCCGAGGTTGTGTAGAACAAATAAATATATAAAATTAATATAAATAAATATTATTAGTATTATAGTGGTTTTTCACACTGTTCTTAGATACGTAATTGCTCGGGACACCGGGGTCGTTGCAGGAGGTAGCCGGAAACGTGAACAGGAACTAGGTTGTCATGAATGATGCTGCCGGTTCTCTCATGCAAAATAGGTGCAATAATGTCGTCGAGTTGGGGAAACCAGCCCGTCTTACAATTACGTAAGTGCTTTCCCAGAATTAGTTAGTTCTCATGCCAGTATTTAGTTATGAAATTCGATCTCGCGTATGAAAAAAACATGACTCACACGTACCTCTTCGCGCTCCCGCCTCTCTTTCTCCTTTTCGCGTTCTCTGCGCTCTCTCTCTCTTTCCCGCTCCCTATTTTCCCTATCTCTCTCTTTTTCCCAGTTTTCTCTTTCCCGATCCCGTTCTCTTTCACGTTCTCGTTCCCGCTCTCTATTCTCTCTTTCTCGTTCTTTGTCTTTATTACTACTACTATCTCTATTGGTTTTCATACACTCTTTTGTATTAACATCAAATTCTTTTTCTTTTAATATATTATTTTGTTCTTTTGCTAAAATGCAAAATACAAGTTTAAACTGTATTTAAATGTTATTGGCATATAGAATATTGTATATGTATTGTGTATATTTTTCGTTCCACTAAATGAGCGTTTTCTAGGCATTTTGTGCCGCTCGCCATCTCTCTGTGGAATCAGCTGCCAGCAGAGGAATTACCTAACCAATACAACTTCTGGACCTTCAATAAAAGACCGTACACATTCCTTAAAGGCCGGCAATGCAGCCGCGGCTCTGCCAGGGCTGGGGTTGTCCATGGGTGGTGGATCGCTTACCCTAGATGCGCATCCTGCTCGTTAGCCACCAATTAAAAATAAATATATATACAAGAACTATCTGCTACATAGAAGTCATTAAAAGAGGAATAGCTAGATTGTATATAATAGCAGTGTATATTATCATGAGTTTTTATATTTTTCATCTATGGACGTATTGTTTATACATAAATGTTTATTGTCATGTAGTTATTAAAAAATGCTTGACTTTATGAAACTGATTCTATATTTATTGGTAGTTCGCGGTAATACAGCTGTAACTTACACGACTACACGTATTTAAACGCCACAAAATTAAAAAAACAATTGTTCTAATTTATTCGGCATGTATTTAACTCGGCGACAAACTAATCCGATTTAGTGTTTTTAAAATATATAAAATGGATATGAAAAATAATAGGTTGGTAGCTACAGCGAAGTAGAGTTTTTAGTATAAAGTAGCAGCTTTATATTGAGTTCTAAGCTTTGATTAAATTTAAATTGGCAATGAATTGTTGATGTAGCAACTAAATTTATGGTCAGGCGACAACTTGGGGATTTAAAGTGTAAAATAACCTATTATAAATTATACAATCGGATTGTTTATAAAACTAATAAGATACCTAACCTAACCTAACAGAAAAAGATTACGATATGGAAGCCAATGGTTGCTAATAATACAATGTTTGATATCCCATTGTTTATATTAGCTGTCAAGTCATTATTTTTAATTCCTCGCCTATTACTTCATTTTTCCCTATTTAATTTATTTGCTTTCTTTTAGTAGCAGCCGTTATGTAGTTTTATAAATCTTACGTTTTGTAGCTCATTATAATATAATTGTTGTTAACATATTTAATCTCTAAAAACTTACTTCTTTTTATGACCAAGTAGATATTCGCTTAATAATTAGTCAATCACTTCATAAATAACTAGCCTATTTATTCTAACTCTACTCAATACAGCACCAGCTGTGAATTCACATGCTAAATAACTTACAGTGTTCTGTAATCTTATGACTATCATTTTCCTTATCCCTATTTTTGTGTTTCTTCTTATCTTCTCTCGAGTTAGCCTCTTTCTTTTCATTCTTTTTTGAATTTGTACCACCTGCAAAGATAATAATAAAACCTGGAACATTTAATGTATTTTAAAAACAAAATAAACTAATAACGTTTATTGAAGTTGGTATAACAAAACAAAAAAATAACATACCATTCAATCATAAATACATTTTAATAAATGAGTTATTTCACAGTGGAATCCTTAAGGATAGTAGCACTGTTTTAGTTAAAAATTAAAAAAGGGCAAACATAAAAATTAAACGTAATAGGACCAAACTTCATCACATTGGAGTTACATCGTACATAACACCGGTTCATATATATAGCAGTAAGAGTTCTGCAATCTTTTGAAAGTTCGCCAATTATCTACGTTTTTGTCGGAAGAAAAATTACCTTTAGGCTCGTCTTGGGGCGGGCCGGCACTGCGCACACACCCATTCGTGTGTGCGTGGACACCGTTAATTGTATGCTTCTCTTTGTGCGCTATGGGTTTCTCTATCTGTTTCAAAGGACAAAACTATTCAGAAACGATCGCTTTATAATGAAATGAAATATGCCACTTGTTGTGCGTCAAAATCAATCTACCACCGGTTCCAAGTTAAGTCCAATAAACACAGTGGGCCTTCGATATCCTCACTCACTCTGCGTTCTACAAATACCGTTTCACGGTGAGTATTATGTACATTATAACATTACTAATATACATATTCTTAGAGGATTTGTCAGCAACGAAGTGAGGACATCGTATGATCGCGATGACGCAATAACGTGGCGGGTAGGAGGGGCAACCTGATGTCGCGGCGCGGCACATTTGATTTGAGTGCTATTTTACATCTTTGTTACTTCTTGTTTCTTTTTATAAATCGAATACGATTCTGATTCTTAAGAATATATCTTTATGAGACGAATCATCAGCGATGTTTCCGAAACTAGATAAGGTTAATGAATAAAATAAAATAGTATCCATATCTTATGGAAATCGTTGGCTATTCGAAACATTTTTGTGTCTTTTAAAAGATCATATCTATTTGAATAGAATCGGTTCGGTAGTGTTATTTGTGACTCTACAATATTGCCTTTTATTAATCAATACATATGATTTCTTAAATACCTACATATTTAAAGCAACTTACTGGATCACTATGACAAACGCCATTCTCTTTGAACCGGCGTTTGACAGACCCGTTCATGTGTCTCGTATCCGAAATGGAATCGAATTCTGTACCATTACTCAAACGGTCTTCTTTACTTCCTTGCTGATTCTACAACAAAATCAATAATATACCCAAATTCAATATACACAAAGTACACGACTACTAAGTATCTGCGACTGATTTTTTATGGTATAGCGGAAAAACGGAGCAGATGGGTCTCTTTTATGATATGAGAACACCAATGGACAACCGCGCTACAGTCCGCACTTTGGTTATATTGCCGGCTTTTTACGTCAATTAAGCGGATTTTAAGGGCCTCCGATATCCTCACTCAGCGAAACACAGTAGAAGCCCCGATTCAAGTACAGCTACCATTTCACGCTGTGTATTCTGTGAACCTGTGGTATCACTTCGGACGAGCCGGACCAATTAGTGCGTTCCGCATATGCTTCCGCATGTCTCGCCTACGGGTGTTTAAATAAAATAATTTCGATAATATCACATTTAGCTTGTTCAAAAATTATTTTCAAATGATAAATTTGGTTAACAATTTGTAGTGTCGATTTGTACCTGATCGAGCGCACTCTCCGGAAGCGCATCTCTAAGCAGTTGGAAGTAAAACTCGTTCTCAGCACGAACCTGCCGCTGCCGCCTCTGTCGCAGCCGCTGATTCACGTATGACTGTAACAAACAAAACACTGACTGACTTTTTATAATCATCAGCCTATTGAAGTCCATTGCTGGACATAGGCCTGTAGCAGCACGGCGTTAGCAGCACCGCGTTACTATAGCAGCACCGCGTTCATCATCAGCCATTCAAGTCCACTGCTGGACATAGGCCTCCCCCAAAGACGCCCACCCGCTGCGATCTTAAGCGATCTGGATCCAGAGGTTACCCGCGATCTTTATGAGATCGTCTTTTGATTGAATGGCTGGCGGCCCCAATCTGGGTTTCCCGGTACTAAATTTTTAGAAATAATAAGCTGTAATTAGTAAAATTCAAAGATATCATTCAAATTATGAAAATTTTAGTATTTAAAACTCTAAATGGTTGGGTCTTAAATATGTAGTATTATATCTGCAATGAATGTCTGAAATGTGTACGAACCTTAATCCCAAACCCGAAGGTCATAGCAGGATAGCCAATGCAATGCGCAGCAAGCGGCCGACATAGCTCAGGCAGAGCCGCCCGGCTGCGTAACGTGCCTTCCGTGTACGCCACGAGACAACATAACGCTACTGTTTGTATGCACAGCCCTCTGTCCCCGACTAAACAATAATATTCAACAATTGTTATAAATATAATTACAGTACATTAAACATTTGGTAGACCGTACTCCACAACCAACTGCGAGGGTAATATTTTTGATACCAATTCACTATTTATATAATTATTGAGTTTAAAAATTTACTTTATACCACATAGTAGAAGAAATCTATTTGAAGTCTAAAGTGCGCAAACTGAAACACTAAAAACAACTGATGCCATGAATGTGATTTTGTGTTTTGAATTTCTATGAATCATACAGCGTGTTCTGTGTACATGTCTAAAGTTGTAAACGTAGTACTAACCTGCACTCCAGATATACTGAATCCATACATAAGTACCAGCTACAAAATATATATACTGCAATGGTATCACGAAAAAAAATATCATATCTGATATCAGAACCATGCATAGAAATATAATAGTACATGCCTGTAACAAAGATACTATAGTTAAGTTATTAGAGAATATTGTTTCATCTTAATTTATCTTCTGGGGTAAATATTATCTGGTAAATGGCAATTTCAAATAGGTATATTTGATTACCGAATGAATTTTTGAAGTTCATATATTATTATTAAAACTCATTTTAATTGTGTCACTTTTCAAAAAATTATCAATTTGTTAAAATGATGCCACTACAAAATAATAAAACCTCTTTTGTATTAGAAGCTTAAAAACTAGAGAGACTTAGATAATATCATGGCAATAAGTTTACAAAATTAACTTTTCCAAAAACTAAAGTTATCAAATTAGGTTTTAATACTTACAAGGCCCTGAAATTTGAATGAATCATACAACGCACCAATCAATATCCACAACAGATACAGAAACTCAAATCTAAACTCCAACATGTAGTCTGCCACAACAATAACTGCCCATGCCATTATGAATTTCACATATGTTACTGAACTGCAAAAATAAATTATAATATTTATATCGAGTTGTTCATTTTATTACTATATATATATAACTATTGTATATTATATTTTGTATACAATGAGCATTGATTGCTGGAGCAATAGCTGACAATAGCTAACCAGACAATAGTCTGGTATTTTTAAATTACCTGTATTTTATGCAGGTTTATAATGCACCTCTTTAATAATGTTTATATTTTTAAACACCTTCACATAGTATTAATGTGATAAAATAAAAGGTTGGTAATTTTAAAAAAGAATACACATGTATACTTACTACAATTTCTACTAATACTATAAATTTAAAGATCTGTTAAGATTTTGATTTATATTTAGTATAGACCAGAGCATATGAAAGGACAAACTATCTATTACTGTGATTAAGTGTTATAGAGTTTGGAATAAAAACATGTGTGGTTGGAGCCAAAACTCATACATATTATTACTAAAAATATAATTTTTCTTTTCTATAAGATAAAATATTGTCTAATGGTAATTAAACATAGGATTTAATAATAAATAATGTAGAATTTATATACAAAAATCTTAATTTGTATATTATAAGTTACACATTATTAATAAAAGAAAGGTTCTGACATTTTTATATATGTTTTTGTAATTTTTTACCATAGCATTACAAAAATATGTTTGATGCATTCACCAGATGGTTTCATTAACCCACACATTTTCATACCCCCTACATAATAAGATGTTTTCTTAATAAAATTACAATGTTTTTAGGTAGAAGTAAGTATTTATATTAGTTATTTATATAACAATTACTTTTCTGAAACCTGAAAAGTCTGAAAAACTCACTTTCCATACATTCCTTCGGGTATTTTTGTGCGCTTTATAGGGCGCCGCATTTTGCCAGATTCGGCATTTCGCCTCTTCATATTTTTTCCTCCACCGTGTAAATCACAAATACAGGCTCCAGTTTCACAACACTCACATTAAAAGAATTATTTAAATTACAATGTTTTCAGTGCTGCTTATTGTTGTCAATCAATCTATGGAATTTACGAGGGAGATGAAATAAAATTCTGAAAGCTCTTTTGCGTTCACAAAATAATAATGTTGCTATTTAGGGACTTTACAAAAACATCCACAAATGCCATTATTGTACAGCGCACAGATTAGATAGTTTATGATTTATCTAACCACAGATATACCGATTGGCCTATTTTTTTTAGTCAGTCGACAGACGTGACAGTTACAAAATGGCACTAGAGCTCGATGGCTCTAAATGATAATTGACATTAAAGAGGGAAATAAGTAAAATACAAGAAGAATTATACATATTTACATAAAGTTATTATCGAAAATCTTATAACGAATTTCTCTATTTATAATTCCAAATGTCTTTAAATGCAACCATTAGCAATGTTAAAGAATTCCTAGTCTCTAATCATATGTTAGTTGATGAAGAGTGGATAAAAGGGTATTGGTGCTTAAATTAATTTTGAGGTTTATTATATATATAAATATATTGTTTTAAATACATATATGCATAGAGTTACACTATATAATATTCTAATAGCTTTAGCGTCTAGTAAGCCCAAAACTAGAAAACTACATTTTGATTACAATATTGGCTGATATTATAATGCATTAAAAATGATACCAATATACATCATGGTTTTTCACTTACAAATTTCCATGTATTTCTAGTTGTGTTGAATATTTGAGTGAAAACAATACTGAAGTGGAAATCAAGAACCTTGCAAAAGAACAGTGGCTGTTAAATGATTTGAAGGAAATATGTCCTGGATGTCTACCTAAAAATCTTACCAACCAGCATAATATTACACTAAATGGAAGATTTGTATTGCAAATTAATGCAGTTACTGATATAGGTACTACAGTTATTTTTCTATACTTAATAAGTTCTCATTAATCTAATATTTAAATTGTTGATTATATTCAATCTATTTCTATACTACATTTTAAATTGGCACCACTGGTGTCTTTTCATATTGAGAACAATAAATAATTATAATATATTAAATATAACATAAAAATTTATGTTAAAAAAAAGGTTGTCTTTTTTCAGGTACTCCAGCATATCAACAATATTTAAAATTACAAAAAGTTAACACTGAAAATATTGATGCCACTACAAAGTTTGACGAGAAGATTCCTAATCATAGGTATTTATTTGTACAAAAAAAATATAATTTAATATTTAAATTAAAGTTAACTTTTATGAAAATCTAGCTCAAGTAATGATGTTTGATATTTTTAACTAAACACTCTCTTTGACTTTTATTGTAGTTAGTATTACAAGAACATTCTAAGCTTCTTAGATAAACCCAAATTTTTACAATTAATTAATTTAAAACTTACACTTATATTGTATGATTATTTGACGTGATAATTATAATATGATATAAGAACATATATTTTTTTAAATTTATATATTATATATTTCCAGAATGTTAAAACTTTACATGACTGATGGTGTTCAAAATGTAACTGGGATTGAGTACAAACCCATGCGGAATTTGAGTTGTGACATAACACCTGGATGTAAAGTTCTTATTAAGGGTCTGTGTTAAATAGTAACTATTTTGTGTTTCACATATGTAGATAAATATGAATTTGGTAATAGTAAAATATGACAAATAGAAAGACTCATTTATTTTTCAATTTATTTTCTTAAACTAATGAGCAAATACTCTCAAATTAACTGTTTCTAAATATTAAATACACAACATATCTTTATTTCAGATATTTTAATAAATATTTTCCTCACAAAAATATTAATTTTATAGGACCTGTAAAATGCCGACGTGGAATGATGCTACTAACAGAGACCTCAGTAGAACTCCTTGGCGGTGAGGTGCAAGAGATAGCACTTTCTAATTCTTTGGCAGGGATTCTAAGCACAAAACTGAATCTTCCGATTACTCACGGTAAGTGAAATATATAAATTACATTTTTCAAGAATTCCTGTCACCATTTCTATTTATTCAGAAATGTGTGACAAACTTTGATGACAGAGTCTATGAAAGAAATTTTGAACCTTAATTAAACCATTTTGTTTTTCTCTATAACAAATAGCCGTCCAACTTTTTTAGATGCGAAGGTTAATAGACAGAATTAAGGTATTTTTTATAATGTTATTAGTTCAAGAATGATATGTAAAAATAGTTGCAATGATTTTAACATTAATTAAAGTGAAAAAAACCCAAGATAAGGACTACTACTGCAACAGTTTGAATTGTTGAAATACGAAAAGATGTTTAGTAATATAATATTTTTCAGAATCCAATTTAGATACAGTAGTCACGAAAGCAAATTCTGTCATACCCTCTCCACATAGACAAGTTCCACCTCCACATGAATCAACATGTGATCAAACTACGCGACCGGTAGCCAGAGTAACAAGTATTCAAGCTCTACTTATTGATGAAGATGACTTTGATTTAGATTTGCAACTAACAGCTATTGAATCGCAAATCAGTCAATATCCAGCAAGTAACATTGGTACTTTGTCAGAAAGTAATGTTAATATTGAAAAATATATTGAACACAGTGAAAATTCAACAACACATAATAATCCTGATATAATTCATAGCTTTACTAACAAACCTGGAGAGACTCTGAAGAGACTAAGTGAAAATGGCAATTCTCAAGCAGAAAAAAAGATAAAACTAAACAAAGCCAATGACTACCCTGATGACAATGAAGTATTTGAAGATGAAGAATATTTACGGGAATTAGATATCAATTTCGACAGAAGAGAAAGAGAAATGTTTGAACAACATGCCTTTGGAATAAAATCAGAACCGTTTGTTTACGTCAAACAAATAAACGAAATGAACGTTGCCGATAAAGCAGGCAAAGTGTTTAAAATCAAGGGACAAATTATGAAGTTGCTGTCGAAGATATCTGTAGGAAAAGAAGGGTGGAATTTAAAATGCACTTTGGTGGACGGCACTGGTACAATAGATGTGCAATTTACGAGTGATGTGCTATCAAAGCTAGTAGGGATAACTCCACAAGAAATGACTGACATTAAAAAGGAGATAACAAAAAAACCGCACTTAAAAGAGAAGACTGCAGCGGTAAGTTTGAAAACTAATTTTAATTTTAAAAATTCGATAAAGAACAGTAGTAGGTGATGCTACCGCGAGATATTTCCTCAACTTTCAAACCATAAATGCGCCAAAATTTATTAAAAAGCTACGATGCGATCGAACAGATACATTCACCACATTTATTATGAAATGAACGGATGAAAAAAGATTTCAACAAGCCTAAGGTTTGTAACAGATCGCTCAAGATCGTAATAGGTGGGCGTGTTTGGGGGAAGACCTATATCCAGCAATAGACTTGATAGGCTAATGATGATGAAGGTTTGTAATATCTCTATCAAATTAAAAAAAAATATTATTGTTTGATCAATTGTTCTTGGTAATTTGTGTATAAAATTCAATGCCTCGTAATAATAGTGTGTCGGGCAAGAGAAGTAATTACGGCGCGTAATTCACAGGTAATTTTTCTATTAACACCATCGAAACATTATTCGTATACCAGAAATTCAACTCTCAGGATTTTCGAAGGCAACAGGAGAAGCGTTAATTTGTAACGATATAATAGCTGAAACCTCTTTTTCAGGCATTACAAAAAGCGAAGGATACACTTCAAGTGTTATACTGTATAATAGAATTAACTTTTTTTGATATACCGAAAATAACTCAACTAATTCCATTTGAAAATTCACATGTTGCCTTGTTAAGGGAAAGACGATATGAGTAAAGTATAAATTTTGTTTGTTTAAAAAATTTGTTTCATTGCTATTAGCTTTTGTTATCCACTCTCATATTTTTATAATTTAACAATTTCCCAAAAGTGTCAACCAACCTCAAAATGCTCTAAAAATTAAAATTTTAAATTTATGTACTATAAATGAGATACTGCTTTTGAAGCTAGATACCCAGTCATTAAACATATTTGTTATAGTAATATTTGAAAATACATTTTAAGTAAAACTAATTTATTGAAGAGTAATGAAGCATACAAATTATTACATAGTAAATGGGGTTCAACATATTAGCAATATTTAAAAAACACATTTTTTAAATCAAATAGATTCATTACATAAAGGTTTGCTTTGACCTTGACAACCAATGGAAGACTATCCCTTTAATGAGTCTCACACATCTACAAATAGCTAAAATCTATGTAGGATACAGAAACAAATTGAAATAATTTTCAGGATGAATCACTGACAAAATATTACTGAACATCTTATATAAATTTATTTAATTTTTGACAATAAAAAGGTAACAAGATTCTTAAACCTGGCAACAATGTTACTAAGATGCTTCTAAATTACTTAACTAGAATTCTAGGAGCACCTTTAAAGAAAATAATATATTTTATGCATGAATATAGTAAAATAAATATTAGGAACTGTCCAGCGATTGTTAAAATTGTATAATGAAAAGATTCAATTAAACTGCAAAGGATAAATAATGACTATTGTAGAAAATACATTGAAACATCTTATCAATTAATATAAGTTACAAAATAATTAGTGGTAAGCCGAATCTATATACAGAATATCATTAAAACTTAACACATTTTAGTCATTCAGACCCTAGAAAGCGTCAGTCTTCCACTTAAATGCCACCCATTTCAATCTTAGGCCAAAAAGATTATAAAATCCTTTCGTAAAATAGCAGATAGGCTTGAGCCCTTAATACTTTATCTTCAGTCACTTCGGACACCATGCTATCAGAAACGTAGAACCATCTACCTTGCGGTGCTTCTGCACTTGGCGTTACTCCTTCGCCCGATTCGTAGCCCGAAAGATCAGATTCTGAATCACCGTCTCCATCACCACTCCCAGAAGCAGGGATATTGGCACTCTTGGGCAAAAACCACCACTTGGGATCATCTCGCTTAATGGCCTGGCGGACTTTAACATATGCCACATAATGGCCACCATGCATTCCTCCAGAGTGCTCCACGACCCCATATAATGAGTAAAGCAATTCATTCTGTCCGCGACTAACATTTGGAAGCTTCTTCAGTTTGTCCATAGCACAAAAAGGAGCCAGATCAAGAATCGTATGGAAGTCTACATGTTTAGACATCTTTCTAAACATACATCGTGGACCAATTTGGAATCTCTTCAAATGCAGGATGAGAATAGCAGGCGGACTCGATACCAGGAAGCGTTTCGAGGCATTAGTGTAAACGGTCTTGCCATTCTTACCATTGTGTCTTACGGTACACGTTTCACAGCTAACTTTGTTGTTGTCGGTTAATAGCTCGAGCGCTGTGAAATTGCTGAGACAAGATTGGATACTGCATTCATCTTCGTCGCAAACGTATCTTGGTAACAACGGACTCTGTCGTGAGAACGACATAAAATCGCGGCTTGCCCCGCCCAAATTTCTTTCCGGCTCAACGTTGTACAATTTGGTTCGAGGCACTGTTGGAGGGACATCGTGGTCGATGGGGGAAGGTAAAGTCGGCTTCGGTTTAGGCTCCTCCATATCTAGTTTTAGCTTTTCCAATTTATTGCTCACCTCTAGATTGTTTATGTCATTATGTGGGCCAATAGCGTTGAATTCCCAATTGTTATCCAAAAGGTCCTTAGAGCCTTGCGCACTGATACCGCGCGAAACGACTTCATTCGAGTACTCTGGTACGAATGATATTCTAGATACTGGTCTTTCATATTCGTTCTTGTTAGGAGATAATTTATGCATTGGGCTAGAGAGGTCTAAGTTGATTTCGCTAGATAAAGAGCTATGACTCTCGACTTCTTTTCCATTAATAGGAGAATCAACATTATCAACAGTTTCTGTAGAGTTGTGTTTAGTGGCGTCAGGGCTGGCAACTCCCGAATCTGGATTTGATAGGTTCTCCAAGTGGGCTAATGGTTTGTAATTGAGAGATATTGTTGACGTTGCTGCTTCGACAAAGTCTTTGTTAGTAGTTTCTGGGGTGTTGTCAGTTTTTTCTTTGTCTAATTCAACTGGACTAGTTCTGATAGAACCTAAGTTGTTAACTTTTTCAGAAATGTATCCTGATTCCATGTGATAAGCAGCAAAATTTTCTGCAGTATGGGCTACAGGTGATGCGTTCGACGTTTGGCTTTCGGCATTTTTGGGCAAATCATCTAGATTATCTTCTACATCTGCATCAGACTGCTCAGACGAAGACTTACCATCATCCTTGCCGTTCGCATCAGTGGCTTTTTCTTTAGTACCTGTGTAGAGAATTACTTGATACATTTTTAAAGATATATTTTAGAGTATATGAATATTTTTATTAACACGACTCATCATCATTAGCCTATTAAAGTCCACTGCTGGACATTGGCCTCCCTCAGAGTCGCCCACCTGTTGCGATCTAGATCTAGATCTAGCGACAAGCGATAAAAGCGAGTAAATGTTTTTAAAAATGGAACTTTTATTTTATCTCACTCAGCATAAAGTATGTAAATCTTATTTTTTTAATTTAAAAATACCTTTGCTCTTTCTAGAGGCTTTCTTAGCTGCATGTCTCTCTTTCTTGAGCTGATGTTTAGATGGTTTATTCTCATCTTGCACACTAAATGTGTTCTCCTCTGAAAAAGTTACATATTTTTGAAGAGTATTAATCTATACATAACACAGTACAGTTATGAATTTAAATATTTTTGCTACATGACTGTTTTGATAGTTGTGATAATAAGAAACAAAATTTATAAACTCATAGTAAAGTTATTAATAAAAAACCTGCAAAAACAATGTGAAAGGTTTAAAAATGTATTATTTGCATTTGACACATCAGTAAAAAGGTCACATTGAAATTTCCTTACCATTAGCTCTTCTTCTGGTTAGTGCCGGTGGCTGCGGTCGAGAAGCGGCTACAGGCAATGACAGATCTAGAAAGTACTCTGCTCTGTCGGATTGTTGGTAACATTCTTGGCATTCTAATGTTGAAACCAGGAAACCCCGAAACACCTAAAAATTGTTCCATACTTATAAGAAATCAAATTCAACATCCCTAACAAACATATAGAATTATGTCAAAGCTTTAAACATAATCCCTAAAAAAAATAATTTATATTAATTTGGATTACATTTTTAAATACCTGCTCTGGTCTTAGCATAGTATCAGATGCCTGTTGACCATAAAATTTGACTTTCTGTTTCACTTCACCATCAACTTTAGCAGGATCTACTTTGGAATTTATACCAAGACTGCTCAGAATAACTGATTGGTAGCGACGGAGATCTTCTGATCTAAAATTTATTTAACTTTGTTATTATATATGTATTTGAGTCATTATTTAATATTCTCAATAGATCCTGTGTAGATAAATTTATGTGCTGATAATAACAATACTATAGTATGAAATAACATATTTGTATATAATTCTTCTTTAAAATTGAATGTCTACTGTTTATAAGTTAAAAATGTTAACATTTTATCACTAAAATCTATTGTATGTTAATGATAGTTTTTATGTTGCCTGTACCTTACAGCTTCCAGCAAGTGTCTCAAAAGCTCGTGAGAGTCATGTTGGTCTCCACCACCAAACTGTGGCAATTTGTTGACTAGAGCAGAAAGTAGCTTGCGTGGCGTATAAACACCACCTTCACCTGAAATTGTCATGAGTTACAACAAGCAACAACTAATAATAATAAACAACTCAACACAATAATTTATAGATTTTCTAGAAATTTAATATTTTTAATATTATAATGTCTTTAAGTAATAGTATTTAGGCTTTATTTTTTAAATTTTAACAAAGTTTTAACAATATAAACACTTCAAAAATAATGACACAAATCTGACAATAACTTAACATCATATTAAAATTTAAACTAATTAGGAAATAGTTCAAGTATGGATTTGTAGAGATTTTATGTAACACTTTTAATTTAATAAGTTGAAAAGAAGAATAATGATAATGCATGGTTGTCCCTGGGTGGCGGTGTTCTGTTACGTTATAGGAGACTCACCTGCTCTGTTATAAAAAAAGAAAAAAAAGAAAATGATACCTGTCTGTAATTCAGCCAAAGTTTCTGCCAATGTTCTAGTTAAAGTTCCCCATTCTCCAAGCTGTCCTGTAATAGGAGGAAGGTCAACTTCTTTACCATCATCACCATTTTCTCCTTTTAATTTCAACTTTCCACCTGGTAAAGTAAATTTTTCCCCCGGAGAAGCCATTTCTTGCAAAACATCCAGTAAATATGGAGTCTGTACTAAACATTGCATCACTGAATTAAAAAAGCATGTGTTTCCCAAATTAGAAAGGCCTCTGACTCTTGGTAAATTTAAGGATGTAGCTTTGTCTTTTACCTTGTCTGTTATTAACATATTTTCTACAAGTAATGGAGCATCAACATTCTTATTTTGAGGCTCAAGAAATAATTCTATAGGAGGGAGCCTTGGGTTATGATTAGCTTGTTTCTTAAGGTATTCAATACATTCATGAAGTTTTTTGGAACTTGTAGCTGTGACTTCATTATTACAGTTGTAACAATATATTTCCCAAGAGCTTGTATTAACTGTCAAAGCGTGGCAGTCTGAGTGGGGTATATTGAAATGATTTAGAGCGTGCTGATTACGGGCTCGACCACAAAGTTGAGCCCCACAACGCAGACACATCCATAACGATAAATCTATCTCGAAATTCGGATCATCAACTTCAGGATTAGCGTTTTTTTTACACTCAGCACATTCCTTTTCAAAACCACTGGTTTTAAGAGCTCTTTTCAATTTAGCTAAATCTACTGCCTTTGCAACGTGAGGACATGTGGATTTAACATTTTCATCGCAGGATTCCGTCGATTCATCGCCATTTTCAGTTGGATCGCTCTGTCTCTTTTTTTTTACCATTCTGAGAACTTAAATTGGGTTACGCACCGCCTGAAATGTAATAAGATACAGATTTTAAGAATAACCACAAGATCACAAAAAGAGCAAATTGACAAAACGTTGATGGCCATTGCATGCATGACAACGCAAGTTAATGTAAATAGGTAATGTTTTGAGTAACACTCGAGTATTAAATTCATGAACTTACAGTAACTTTATAATATAGTCCGTATTTTAATAAGTAACTACGTCACTTTTCTGAGTTATTTAAAAATGAAAATTTCCTTGTCAGAAAAGTAAACCACGATAGTCCGACATTTTGAACTGTCTTGAAACTCAAACCGTATGTGACAAGAGTGGCAATTCCTCGATTATATAGATTCTAGAATGTAGAAAGAATGTAGACAATATAACTAAAGATTTTACAAAGAAAAATTTGATTGGATGCCAAGGAATATTATACCGACTCAATGTTTTAATTTCAATGAAAATAACTTTGTTACATTCTGGGTGATTAATCTTTTCCATACATCATTTTTTTAATGTTCCGATGCTCCATAAATTTCTCAATTGATCACTATCCTCGCTATTAACTTTTGTATAATTTACTTGTAATATAATAGTATTATATAAATTTGTAAAATTAATTATTTAAGTTCAGATTTTTTGCAAAATATCTACCATAGCTGTAGTTGTACATAAGTGCCAATTGTCATTAATTTAATATAAATTAAATTTTTACTATGTGTCAATGTCCAGTGACGACATCAAAAACTAAATGTGATTGAATGTTCCTGCGGCTGTTTATAATTTAGATTTTTAATTTTACATCAATTTCTTGCATTTTTTATCAAATAAAGCATATGAAGTTGAGTGTAGCGCTGCGTCAAGTGTTATTAAATATGTAGCTAATTAACACAACATACTATCAAAAAGTTCTGATTCAATTGAAAAAGGATCTTGGATTAAAGTGCAAAACAATGTCGTTACCCGGGAATGGAATTTTTGTGGTCCAAGGCGAGATGGCCATGCTAGTTACCGCTATGCGACGAAGTACACGGTGGGGATCCCACTCGTTTCCAAACGAAGAGTATGATATGCTTATGCGAACTTTTCAAGACTTGAAGATAATATTGAATCAAGTTGATGATCTTCGCCTATTAGACCCTGCCACGTATTTAAGCCCTTTTCTTGAAGTCATACGAAGCAAGGAAACTACTGGACCTGTCACAAGCTTGGCTTTATCATCTATACATAAGTTTTTATCATATGGACTTATAGGTGTGAATTGTATTATAATAATATATAATATGTCCTGTTATATTTTTTATAGTTATTATATTTTCACAGATGTGTTTAGTTAATTCACTTCATATTAATGTGTAAAGTTATTTAATAATTCATGAATACTATTTATATATGCACTTATTTTAGCTAATAGAATATTTATAATTTTTGAGAATAAGTCTTCAAAAATCATTATATTTTATATATATTTATATTATAACACTTTTATGTTCTTGCTAATTTAATTAGAATTACAGATTTTTTTGTAATTATAGACCCTACTCACCCAAGTGTCCCTGCTACTGTTGATGATATAGCTGATGCTGTTACACATGCACGTTTTGTTGGAACTGATCACTCATCAGATGGTGTTGTTTTAATGAAAATATTACAAGTAAGTCTATGAAGTACAAAATCAATTAGATTTTACTACTCCTTATTCTCTTTTTTAATATTAATGTTAGGTTTTTATTCTTGAAATACCATAATTTGTTGAACAAGTAAACATAAAGCTAAAAAGCTGCTTGTGATGTCGAATTTATCTGACATTTTATTTATGTCACATCAGATTCTGATGAAACATTTTGGTAATTATTGAAAGCTGATCAACTATGTGACAATAAAAAAGCATGATGCGGCAATGTGATGTAAATATGTGTTAAGTATTTAATTTATATTCAAGGGAATTCTATTATTTTCAGGTCTTACGAACATTAATGTTGAGCCCCGAGGGAGCTATGTTAACAGATGATAATGTCTGTGAAATTATGCTCAGTTGTTTCAGAATTTGTTTCGAAACAAGACTTACAGGTATTCAGAAATTTAATTTTGAAGTGATTTTATAAATGAAACTGATTTATAACATACTACAGAATTCTGTAACTTTTTGTAGAGCTTCTTCGACGCAATGCAGAACAATGTCTTCGTGACATGACCCAGTTAATATTTATGAGACTGCCTCAATTTTCTGCAGAAGACAACAACACTTTCACAGCTGTAGGCCTCTCTCTTAAAAGAAGGGATAAGATTAACAAGAAAAAATCTCTGATGAATGCTTTTAGTAAGTGTAAAAATACTATCATGTAATTTATATTAATAAAAATTATAATTGTACTTTCATCCAATATAATTAAAATTTAAAGTTTAGCACAGAACTGCACAACAAAGTTTCTTGCATTAATCTAAATTATACATGATTAGGCATAAACTTGCATTATCGCGAGTATTACAAAACTTGCCGCTAGATGGCGATGTACGTAGTTGAAACATGACATCGATGTCATTTACGTATTGCATTATATGTTTTCATGGTTTCATATACAACAAAAGGGTGTTTACCTCTTGAATGGTACGTGTGCCGGTAACGGTGCGCGGGGTATGGTAATCAAAACATACCCAACACATAATTTTTGGGCTCGAGAGGCAGTTGGCTACCCTCATGTACCGGCGCCTCCTTTAAGAAAATATAGATAATTAATACTGTATTTATTTATATGGTATTTATGGGAAATTAAATATATCGTAATAATTAAAATAAGGGATATTGCAGGCTTTGATGTAATTTCATTGCACAAAATGTACAAAAAAATTTTTTTTCTATTTAACAATTGAAAGAAAATGTATTTTTAACCAGTTTTCGTTTTCAGCTTATTTTTCACAGAGAAAGAAAGCTTTATATCGTAGTGATTAGTTATTTCTTAAAATCAATGATATTTATATTGATTTACTCACAATTTTAGTTTTCGTAGGTACAAATTCACTGGACAGAAAATCGCCTATCACAGAAACCGATACTGAATCGTGCCAAGCCACTGTGCCCAAACCAAGGTGATATGACTTTTAACACAACCAACTTGCTTTTCATCTCAACCTAGTCTATCGACATGAGAGATAGCAAGAAGATTTTAAATTTGCTCCATGGGACATACATTTCATTATCCAATGAACATGATTCAGACTTAGTAAGACTGCAAATAAGAATTATCTATTTGTTAGCAAATATTTCATGCATATGGTTCCAGTTGCAATCTTTGTACTAGACCTTGATTGACTCCTTGTGAATATATTTTTTTATTATTATTTCATGAGCAATTTATAGAATAGTAATTAATTTTATAGCCAAGACAAAGATATAATTAATGAAGAAGAAATCACGATAGAACCGGATGAAATAAACCCCACTACCAAACATGGTCGACATTCTTCCATGGATCTAGCTAATGGGAATACACCAATAAATCAACTGTTAGAGAAATGTGTCAGCAATTCTCAGAATGTAGATGACGAAAAGGAGGCGAAGGATAAGGCCCACGAAGAGTTCGAAGGAGAGGGTAAGCGTAGAAAATAATATTCATGCCTTGACATTATATTTTTTTTATTCTATAGCAGACAACGGAGTAGGTGGGTCACCTATATGGTAAAAGAACACCGCCCCCCATTAACAACCGCGCCAAATCCCTCGTATTGTTTGTGTTGCCGGCTTTTTACACCGCTAAAGCGGCACTTTTAAGGGCCTGCGATATCCTCATTCATTCTGCGAAACACAGTACAAGTACCGTTTCACACTGATTATTCTGTCTCTTATTATATCTTTGTTTAACTCTGTTCTTATATTATTTATCATATTCTGTTAAGGCATTATAGTATGTGTTTTTATTTTTTCTTTGTTTTATAGCGGACAACGGAGCAGGCGGGTTTTCTATATGGTAATAGAACACTGCCGCCCATGGACTACTGCTCCACAGACCGCACATTGGTTGCAAATGATATAATAATATGAATAAAATCATCACTATGAGAGCAAATTAAGGATTTGTTTTGTGTGAGCGAATTATATTTATACTGGATTGTTTTTTAGCTGCCGCTGAAATACCAGAGCCTTTAGAAAATGTTGATACAGAAGTGCAAAAACAGGATACTCCTGTTGAAAAGAAAGTGGAAGAGTATGTGAACCATCGCGGGATAAGATTCACAGCCCAGGATGATAGTAACCTACAACCGTACGGACTTAGCTGTATTAGAGAGATATTCAGGTAGGCTATGTAATTATATATTCAGTAAAATTTATGAATATAAAAGTTTTCTAAGTTTTGGATAACAATATTAGTACAAAATTAAATGAAGTGATGATGATGTTTCACCCGTGAGAGAGCTATGCTGATGCACAAATTGGGCCGGCCGAAGTGTTACCACGGGCTCACAGAATGCTCAACGTGTAACGGTATTGTACTGTGTTTCGCTGAGTGAGTGAGGATATGGGCCCTTAAAAATGTGCGCTTAAGTGGCGAAAAAAGCCAGCAACACAAGCAATGCGCGGTTGTCCATGGGCAGCGGTTTTCGAGACCCACCTGCTCCGTTGATCGCTATACTATAAAAAACGTATTTTTTATAGTTGTTCCAAGTTATATGTGACCTTTAAATATTTAAATATTTTTTAAATATTTTTATCTTCTTCATTCAAATGAAATTTCAATGCTCCTATTAAATATTTTTACAGGTTCTTAATATCATTATGTAACCCACTTGACGCGCAAAATACATCGGCAATGGTACACCTTGGTTTGCAGCTAGTTGGGACTGCGTTAGAAGTAGCCGCAGACAGAATGGCTCAATATTCTTCATTGCTTTATCTTGTCAAAGATCCACTTTGTAGAAATTTGCTGAGTGTGAGTATTTTAAATATAAACATTTCTACATTGTCTATTTGTATGGTTTATTAAGCTTACGCTTTAATTTAATAAGATTTATTAAGAAAACATTTTATTTTGAAACCTGTTTGTCTTAATTTAGTCCATTGTTACAGCTGCTCGACACTGAAAGGATTTCGATCTACGCGCTCGACCTGCAAATTTGGTTCCTCCTCTTTGAGGCACTACGTACACACCTAAAATTTCAAATGGAGGCATTCTTTAAGAAAATTATAGAAATAATCTCCGCAGACACAACGAAAGCCATTTACGAGCTGAAAGAAATTCACCACATCACCTTGGAGAATTTAACTCAAATGTTCAGAATTCCTGGCATTTGTACTGAACTGTTTTTGAATTTCGATTGTGATGTTTACTGTATCAACATTTTTGAGGAACTGACCAAGCTGCTTTCCAAGAATGTCGTATCTTCCACGGCCTATAACATTCACACGTTGTCCTTAGAAGTGCTGATGACAATAATTGAAGCGATCGAGTTGGGGACGAGTCATAAGGAGAAGGAAGGCAGTGTTGTGGAGGAAAAGGAAACGCAAGACTTTGATCGTGGCGGTCACGTGACCTTGGAACTGGGCGGGTTGGATGACGCTTCCGTTGTCAGTGACCACGTAACGCATGACATTAGCCAGTATTTTGGAGGCAGATTAGGAAGGCATAAACCCTCCACTGAACTACCAACGGATGCTGAGTTGGATAATATCAAAAATTTAAAGAAAGTATGTGTTAGCTTTTTTATATGAACGGTGGCAAACGAGCAGGAGGCTCACCTAGAGCAAGCGGTCCTCCACCCATGGACACTTCTAGCCCTTGCAGAGCTGCGGGTGTGTTGCCGGCCTTTTAGGATTATGTAAGCTCTTTTCTTGAAGGCCCCCAAGTCCTATTGGTTTGGATTTACACCTGCTGGCAGCTGATTCGCAGTGGTGCGGCACAAATTGCCTTAAAAATCGCTCAGTTGTGGAACGATAAACATCGAGGTGAATATGATGAAACTTTGTATTCTGCCTCGATGTTCGATGGTGAAATTCACCATAGCTAAAATTAGCTCTTATTATTGTTATGTTAATTTATGGATTGGGATGATATAATTATATAATAATATAATAGAAATTTAATAAAAAATATATAGTTACCATTAAATTAATAATAAATTTAACGGATCTCTAATACGATATTCTATTAACTAGATTTCAGAAATTTATAAATTAGTGTTTTGTTTTTCTTTTAGTGGATAATACAAGGTACGGAGCTATTCAACCAAAAGCCTGAACGTGGTATAGAATACTTACAGGAACACAGCGTGCTCTCTTCTCCACTTAATCCCAATGAAGTGGCCACTTTTCTTAGAGAAAATCCCGATTTGGACAAGAAAATGATTGGTAAATGAATCTCTCTCATTGTGCAGAAGGTTGAGTTAATTACAGTTTGTCATTAGACGATAGATAGGGCAGATAAATTAATTATGATTTATTATATACAAAAGTGTTAGGAGTGGAGACTACGGTTTAGCAAGCCCAGCGTACGACTTCCACCCACAAGGTGGACAGACAACCTTATAAAGGTCGCCGGAAGCCGCTGATTGCCGGTCGCCTCCGACAGAAATGGATGGAGCTCCGAAAGGGAGTATGAGCGTATGTCCAGCAGCGGACGTCCTCCAGCTGAAATGATGATGATGATGATTTACAAAATAATAAACATGACTTTAAAAATGCATGTGTTTAACAGGCCTATTTAAGTTACTTTTTTCAACAATAAATATTTGTTTTAGGTGAATTTATCTGCAAGCGTTCTTCTCGTGGCGAAGACGACGATGGGCCGAGCGTGTTAACCGCGTTTGCGGACAGTTTTGACTACTCTAAGCTGAGAATAGAGCAGGCATTGCGGCTGTATCTAGAGACATTTAGATTGCCCGGGGAAGCTCCGCTTATATTCCTTGTAATGGAAAAGTTCGCTGAACGCTGGCATGTGAGTATTTCCTACCAAAATTGGGCCTGCTCGTCCGAATTATACGGGCTCACAGAATACTCAGCGTGAAATGATCGTTATAGTTGAAACGGTGCTCTTACCGTTTTTCGCTGAGTGAGGATATCCGAGGCTTAAGGGACTCCGATATCCTCACAGAAATGCAGCTTAAGGTGTAGTGCAGTACGGTTGGTGCAGAAATCCGGCAGCATAACCAATGTGGGAACTGTGGTGCGGTTGTCCGATATACAATAAAAAACATTTAGAAAATCTATAACAATAATCTTTATGTTTCCTTACACACACGAATCGATGTATGTATGTATCTATCGTAATTACTATGTCTCATTAACAATGGACAGTTATATTTGTATCAAAAGTTTTTTTCGGAAGAAAGGTTCTTGAGTGGCGACCGTGTACCGGGAAACTCAGAGTAGGACGTCCGGCCACGCGTCGCGGGCAACCGCTGGATCCAGATTGCTCAAGATTGCAATAGGTGGAAATCTTTGGGGGAGGCCTATGGTACAGCAGTGGACTTAATAGGCTGATGATATTTGTATGGTGTTTGTGTATATATTATGTAATTAATTTACCATATTTAAAAATTTATTATACAGACGACGAATGGATGTCCCTTCGCGAACACAGACGCTGCCTTCCGTCTAGCGTACGCTGTAATTATGCTTAACATGGACCAACACAATCACAACGCGAAGAAACTGAACGTTCCGATGACCGAAGAAGACTTCGTACGGAATCTACGAGGTTGTAACGGCTCTGGTGATTTTCCGACTGACATGCTTAAGGAAGTCTTTCATTCTATTAAGTGAGTGGTTAAAAACACAATAGACAAAACTTAGTAATGTCTATAATTATAATTTTTATTTTATAGTATATAACATATCGGAGCAGGTGGGTCTCTTATACGATAAGAAAAAACCGACGTCCATGTACAATCGCGCCATTCCGCGCATTGGTTGTGTTTCTGGGTTTTTTCGCCGTGTAAGTGGCATTTTTAAGGACCTCTGATATCCTCATTTACCGGTACCCATTACCGGACCCAGTAGTACCATTTACGCTGAGTATTCTGTTAAAATAAAACTTATATCTGCGGTGTTTTTATTTACTTTGAAAGTTTAGTTTATATTATTGAAAATATATAGTAAATGCTTGAAATGCTTTGGGATCTTTTGTCCCTACTTTTTCATATTATTCAAGGGTTTTACATAGCCGTATTTCTCTATATGAAGTGTGTATCTTTTTGCCATTCTTACAAGGTTAAAGTTATCTGGTTGAGCATTAATTAATCTTTTTTATGGTATAGTAGGCAACGCAGCAGGTGGATCTCCTCTATGTTAAGAGATCACCTCTGCTCAAGGACATCTGCGCCACAATCCGCACTTTGGTTGTATGGCTGGCTTTTTACGCCGCTTTTAACGGTTTAATTTCTACGGCTTCCGATATCCTCATTTAGTGAAACACAATACATGTACTGTTACACGTTACAACTGCTAGCAGTTGGTACCGGTTGACGTATTGTGATTTTGCGTACCGTTTTTTTAGTATAAATAACTTTTAGGAGACATTTTTAATAAAACATATTTTAGTCCTTGCTAAAATAAATATGTCGAAATTTTCATGTCTACTTTAGGAATGAGGAAATGGTAATGCCAGCGGAGCGCGTAGGGCCTGTCCGTGACGCGTACTTATGGCGTGTTCTTCAACGCCGCGGAAAAACAGCAGCTGCCACATACCGCCTTTTGCCGGCTTTTCATCCACATCACGTGAGGCTGCTGCCCATAGCTTGTCCACCTGCTGTAAGTCAATACGGTGCATTGTTTCCTTCTGACTTCCTTATCCTTATCTAGACGTTTGTCGTTCTAACTGAGCGGTTTTGGAACCTGTGTGGATCAGCTAACAGCAGGGGTATTCCCCAACTAATATGGCTTTAGGACCTTCAAGAAAACAGCGTTCATATTCCTTGAAGGTTGGCAACGCAACCGCGGACCGCTTACTCTAGGGGAGCCGCCTGCTCGTTTGCCACAGTTTCTATAAAAATAAAAAAATCAAAGAGAAACCGTACTTGTAAATAAAGATACGAAGTACTAAGCTAAGGTTCTAATCAAAAAATATTCTTTAGAAATCACATTTTCAGGTAACAGCTCTATCGGCAGCCTTTGAGCGCTCCTCACCTCCAACTGTTGAAGAAATAGAATCGAATGCTCGCGACTGTAGCGCGCTGATATCTCTAAATGGCCTGGAGCGGTGTGCATCACTTGTGGCAAGATTACCGGCCGACACATTGACATTAGACACCTTATTGTTGACTCTTTGTAAGTTTACTGGACTTCTAGCTCCGCAAAACGCTTCTTATATTGCCGTTGGTAAGTTCCAGAGCTATTTTTATTGTGTGATTAGAGATTTTTTTGAGGAATGATCATATTACGTCAGTATTTTGTCACACTCTTAGTCTTTAGTCAATGAAATTAAGAATTAAGCTTGAAAATGGTAAATAAATAATTATAGTATTAATAAACATATGTTACTGTGTTGTTTAGGTTTTTATTATTTAATTTTACGTTATTATGTCTTCCTTTAGTTATTTTCTTCGGAATTGAATCGAGAGCATCCAAAAGTGATGAGTAATCCATTTATATTTGATTCTTAGTAACAAGTGATAATCAAATTTATTATACGCTTGACAACTTAATATAGTTAAATAAAATTTTCTAATTTTATTACGATATATAAATAATAATATAAACTTTTTAAACAGGAGTTACGCTAGGACAGTCTAGTAAGGCGCAATTAGCGTTGCGTCGCGCGTGTACGGTCTGGGCCCAGCACGCTGAATGCGTACGAGCCAGTTGGAGGCATTTACTGGAGATCACTAACACCTTATACTTGGGGCGATTATTACCTAAGGTATATTATATTCCTACTTATGAAAGTGACGCAAGATAAAGACTAGTCTGAAATAAAAATCTTCTTTCAAGTAATTCGTTGAATGAAAATTGCTTTATAAGTGTTTCGCAACAGTATCATCTCTAGACCATACATACATGCTAATAATAAGTTAAATAAATGCCGAATCTGATTTTAATGCTGTTTATTTTATTAAGGGGTCCGTGAAAACTCACCTTGGCTACGGATCCGTAGCTGAAATAGGTTGTAAATTGCCGCTTTATAAAAAGCAAAAAACCCCAAGTTGAATTCAATTACTTTTATGGTTAATGGTTAAGCTTATGTTCTTTGCACTAAATTGAAACAATGAGGGGTTTAATTTTTATTGCAGTGTTTGGTAGAAGCTGAAGATTACTTATCGTCAACGGGCACAGTATCTCTAATACGAGAAGCGGCACGTGGCACTGAAAGTGGCCTGCTCTCTAGTATATACTCTTACATAGCGCTGGGAGAAACCGGTATGCGTTATGTATTTAGCTGAACATATAAGCCATAACAAAATCCATTACTCCAGAATGAATTTCAGGTCATATATTCTTTACAGTTCCCGTAGATTAATTGCTATTTAAACAGATATTTATCTTATCGTCTTTAAAAAATGGTTCAAATTAATTTATATTATTTCATTTTTAAAAAACTATAATACCTATTGCAAAAGGTTATTTTGAATAAACAGGTATTCGCGCTCCCACCACCCACGAAAAGGCACTAATAGATTCTGCTTCCGAATGTGTGGGTTCTTGCAATTTACCCGGACTTCTTGTGTCGGAGACGAAATTCTTACCTGTTGAAAGTTTACAGGTATGTTTTATCATTATTTATTAACCATTGAGATATCAGAAGAACGGAATAATAATTAATTTTATAGATTATATTTATTGAATACACATTCTTTTTAAAAAAATGATTGAATCTGTTTGTTGTTTATAATTCAATTCCTAACAGTAAAAGCTTGATATACTCGAAAATTTTAGACTATGCGTATTTTCTACTTCCAGGAGTTAATTCATGCAATGATCGCAGTGGGAACTCCAGCTGATTCTGACAGCCTACAACTTAACCCACAATTGGAAGATATCACCATATTCTTCTTTGAACTACTTGGACAAACACTCATACAGAATCGGTGAGTAACGTGTTTTACTCGGTCTTGATATAATAGTCTCTCTTTCTGAATAGAAAATAGCACAAAACAAAATTGTTTTTGTAAGCACTAGGTTCTACTTAAGAGGTTTTTGAGAACTATCTAATAATAATTAGTATCATAGAAAATATGATGTTTTTAATATATGGATTATTAAGTGTTAGTAAGTTGGAACGCAAGTCAAAAATAATTTTTATTTGTGGCAACATTGAAATGAAATATTTTTATTCAAAATAAATACAAAAATGTAGCTCGTTAAAACGTAAATATCAGTCTACCACCGATTCCAAGCTATTTCACTGAGAAGAACTAGCAAAATAAACTCAGTGTGTGTATTTTTTTGCTTCCGTGACATACTTAAAATATAAAAAAAAATATCTCTGAAACCGCCTGGCATGAACAACTTATTTCCAAGGCGTGACATTATTTACAAAATCATTAACACAATAGTATGCTTTATCTCACAAATGTCGCAGGTTTTTAATAAATTTATTTACAGAAAGTTTTTGAACATTATCTGGGATCCTATTGTAAAAGCGTATCGCATTACCTCTAAAAGATTTACTTACTTGTAAAATCAGTCTATGCTTAAATAAATAAATAATAAATAAAAAGTTGTTTATTTCCAAAGTATTAACAAAATTTTCGTTGCGAAGTCATCCCAGTAAGTAGTCGTTAGATACTTATGTTGGGAATGATTCGCAGCTTCCCTTGTGCTATTAAAATAATATAGAAATAAAAATGTAGAACTAAACATGGAAAAAAAGTTATATTAATGGCTCTCTAGTTAAGCAGCGCGCGTGCCTGTTGTGTGAGTGAGTGTGTGCAACTGTGGGGGGAGAGAGAGTGTGTGTATTGATTATTATTTAATTATTAATGCTTATTTCGTATGTTCCTATTATGAATGTCGCTTTTCTTGACAAAGTCATTTATACATTTTATTGTTATACTTCTCTCTCTCGTATCTGTCGTGTTATGTTAGGTTGAGGCCTTTTATAATGTGAAATAAAGTTAAGGTAATATGCTTTAATAGTTTTCCCACAACCACTAATTATATTCCTTTAAAAAGGATAAGATAGGACATAATGTTAGATGATGTATATTTATTATAGTATTTTACTTTTATTGCTCGAAATGCCTTTAATGAATTTGTTATTTTTACAGCGATCGCCTGCTAACTGTTTGGGAGGAGTGTGGCCCTCATTTGGAGTGTGTAGTTTTCTGGGCAGCAAGTCGTGGCAACTATGCGTTGACGCGTGTGTTGACGGCCCTATTACGTACGGCGGCGAGACTTATGCGCTGCGAACTGTGCGCGCCCACTGTACTACTACATTTGCAGTTGCTGTTCCGACTGCCTTATAAATTGTTCTATCACCAGGCCGATGTTGTAAGCTTTAATTTACTTTATAAAATGTGATTTTATGAAGATACAATCACTTAAAATAACTAAAAGAATAACGGTTTTCAATGGGTGGTGGTGTTCTCTTACCATATAGGAAACCCACATGCTCCGTTGTCCATTATATATAAAAAAAAGATCTAAACCATAGTACATTTTACTTAAGCGCGTATATATTCAGTGATTTAAAAAATGTACCATATTTTAGAGTATAATAAAAATGTACATTTCCATATTATTCAATATATAAATGTAAATTTTATCTAACAAATGTTTAATTATTATATTATTAAAAATATATGTGTTGTCTATATATAATACTTTACAACTAGCATTATATATTTTTACTTTTATTCAGATCTCGTGTGGCGTATACGAAATAGTGAAGACTTCTGCGCAGAATATACACAGTGGGCCGGAATGGTCAGCTCTTCTGTCCATACTTAGCGCTGCCGGCGCTGGCGCCTGGCCACGTGATGCATCTGTGCCGTCTGGTATGTATAATTTCTATAATATTTAATATATGAAACGCCAAAATCACGATAGTCGCTGATATTATTGTTACACGCCGGATTTATGTTATTAAACACTCTTTATACGTATAATTATTTGCTTTATTTTATAAGCCAAGTACTGTATCATAAAAAGTCTCTTGAGATAAGAATTTTTCATTGAATCTTATTTCAATAACGCAATGTGCCTGATATATGCTTGTACATAGTTTCCTACACTAACTGACGACTACGATATGCAACGTAGCTCATTTACTTGTTCTCAAAATTTTGGGCTGAAGTTTGTTCATTATTATTGCCACACAAATTACATCGAAATTAATCAAATGATTGAGAAATAGTGTATAGCTGTGATCAACAATTAATCGTAATTAATATTATTTTTTTGATACCTAGGTACAATTTCGTTTTTGTTGTAAAGGTGAAACCAATATGGTGTATAGAACATATTATTTTTATTTTATTTTTTATAATATAACGGACAACGGAGCAGGTGGATCTCCATGGTAAGAGAACACCGCCGCCCACGGACAAACGCACCACAGTCCGCGCATTGGTTATGTTGCCCACTATTTAACGCCACTTAAGCGGCATTTTTAAGGTACTCCGATATCCTCACTCACTCTGCCAAAACACAGTTTATGTGCCGTTTCACGCTGAGTATTCTGTGAGCCCGTGGTACTTCGGATGATACGGTCCAATTAGTGCGTCACCATAAGCTTTAGCATGGCTCTTTCACGGGTAAAATAAAGTTTACGGTGTTTATAAGTTTTATATATATATATAAACATATTGGTACGACAAAATTGAAAAGTCAATTTATAATCGTTATATGCATTTACTTGTATGACATTTACATATGTATCAAGTTACACACTGCGCCGTGAATAACCACGGGGTGTAGTGAGCAACCTTAGCGAATACTAATGGTCAACGACTTTCGCAATCACAGGCTCCGAAGATGTATGAAAATCAAAACCTTTATAAATTTAAATAGATTAACTATTTATCGGTCAAGTGTGCATATTTATGTAGATACAGGGATACAGTTTTTCTGAGACTTCACCATAGCATGGTTTCATAGTGTCTGTTGAGTGCGAGTTGTTTCACCTACTCGTAAATGAACGTGATTTCCATATCATATGTATACGCTCCCAAGAGCGGTTGTTGTCCGCCAAAAAACCTTCCCTCGATGCCTATTGTGAACTCGAATTCCTTTAAGCGTGATCCATAAGGTATCCCAATCCTTTCATGATAATCAAAGGTGTCGGTAATTCGGTGTATGAAGTCGCTAGAACACTTATTAGGATAAAAAACTAAATTGTAGAAACCTTTACGATTTACTCTCGGATAGTAATTGGTCATATTTTGAAGCTATACATATTTTTATATACTTTTTCATATCGTTTTAAGCTTGTTTTATATGTGGTTTAATCTATAAAATAATTGTTTGTGTAAAGAAAATTTAAAGGTAAACCGTTCATAATTGCAAAATAAAACCCTAGAATAAACAAACTCTCAGGCTACTTTGAGTGCACTATATTTTTGGATTTTGCATAGTTTGTTTTATTTAAAAAAATAAATTTCTAACTCTGATTGTTTATTGCAGCTGAAAAATACTATGAAAATAAACAAATTATTTGTTGTGCTATTGTGATAATTAATTCTAGCTTTGACTGTCTATGAAAAAGTTATTACAGTGATAAAATCATATACAAGAATCGCATCATTATGTATAATACATATGATAAATATCGGTGACTAATATTTTTTCCGGTTTCGTCTCTTAGGAAAAATGTGCTTTATTTAATAACATTTATTATGTTGATCAGTCAATGCCGTATTACATGCGTGCTTGTATCCATGATGCGAAAGATGTGACTCTAGCGAAACCAGCGGGGAATCCCATTTGGCATCCACCAGATGAACCAAACGATACGATACCAACCTAAAATTAAAGTTTCAATTTATCATGTACCTTGAGCCTTTTTTATGGTACAGCGAGCAACAGCGCTGGTAGGTCGGAAGATCCGACCTACCATAGAGAAATATGGTAAGAGAACATCGCCGCGCTTGGCCAACCGCGCCACAGTACGCGCATTGGTTGTGTTACCGACTTTCTCACTCGCTCAACGAAACACATTAGAAACACCGTTTCAAGTACAGCTGCTGTTTCACGCTGAGTATCCTGTGAGCCCACGGTATCACTTCGGACACTACATCAGCATATGCTTCAGCATGGCTCTCCCACGGGTGCGACAATATTAAAACAATCGCACGGCCACTGTCAAGCCCTTCCAGATACCGAATAAACTATAAACTAAATTATAATTGTCAGGACAGAATTCGAACCCGATATGTCTCGCTTCATGATAGGCTATATTAAACCACTTAGCTACGAGGCTCTCAAAACTCTATAACTCTGATTTTAAATTTGAATTTTTAACCGCTTCAGTACCTCAACACTTCTCGTGGTAAATTAATATCATAACAACTTATTAAACCCTTACCAGTTCACGGTTATTGCCGCTGCCAACTACCAGCGGTCCGCCTGAATCACCCCCACAAGTGCTTTTACCACCGGAACCACTGACACAGAGTGTAGATGAAACTATAACATTGCTACCATATGTCGAAGCACAGGCTTGATTGCTAATTATTTGGAGGCTCACTTGGTTCTGAGTTTGGCTCACGGAACCCCCTGTGAAAAATCAAATTATTTTTAATTATTATTAACTGTAAACTGCGTAAGTGAAGTAAAGAATCATAATTTTATTATTTATACATAGAAGGACACTTACAATCACTCGTCTTGCCGAAGCCTGCGGCGGTTGCATAAACTCCTTCGTATGTGTTGGATCCGGTTGCCAATTTTATTGGACTAATTGTGTCTGAAAATAAACATTGCAATTAAAATATTAATTTTAGTTAAAATCTGCAAACAAACCAATTCAAACAATTAATACGCATCTTTGCTTTGAACTTGATGGTATTAATAAGTTATTAAAACTTAAATATTTATATGGAAATACAAATAATGATAGAATGAGTGTTAGAAATAGATACACAATTTTCAACTCACTGGTGAACTGAATAGGCTGAATATAGATGATTGCGACATCGTTGTTGAGATTCTGCGTATTGTACCCTGAATGGACTGTTACGTCTCGCGTGTTAATTCTTATTCCGCCGGAGAACAAACGAACAGAGCCCAGGATAACTGTAAAAAATGAGGCCTGGTTTTGTCCATCATACCAGCAGTGTCCGGCAGTCACAAGACGTGCGTTGCTTACAAGGGATGAGCCGCAAACAGATAGTCGACCATCCGTCAGAGTTATTAGTAGACCACCCTTGAAAAACATTTAAAATCATTGCGATATCAAACATTTATAATAGAATGAAACACATTTATATCTGAGACTTGATATAACAAAATATATAGAACCATTTACTAATTTTTAAAGGATTTTTTTCTGTTATGGCGATCGGTTTGAATTAGTTTTACAAATACAGTAGGATATCGATAACACGAATGTCTAAATTTAAAATAAGTCTAATTGATGCGTTTTCAAATTAACAAGAATTTAGATATACATAGGATTTATTTGCTAAAACTTTGACTTAATAAAAAAGCGCCTTATAAGGATATTTTCCGACTTATGGAGTTAAAGTTGAACAACCGTTTGACTTAAATTTATGGTATACATTTACTTATATAAATTTTAATTCACTAGAAAAAAACTAAACAGATCTCGGCCTGGGGTAGGACACGATTACCATGACTTAATCGTGACACCAAGACGCCACAATATTTTACTTACTACGAGTTACAGAATCCTGTTTTTGAAATTCAAGTAATAGAGATTAAATAGTCTTATCAACGCCACGTAGAAAAATAATATTTTGTTTGAGTTACAAAGTCTAATTCATTGGAGATACCGCGTATTTAGAGGTTCAGCGGAAGGTAATGGAGTTTTTATTTCGACTTAATCAGGATTTCTATTTATTAGTATTTATTTACGTATTGACAAAAGGAAAATTTAACAGTAAATTAAAGAAGGTTAAATCGAATCTCACCAAATGGGGATGTGCCCCTAACGCAGCAGGCGCTCCGCCGATAATCCTGGTACCGTCAAAGTCTATTCCTTCTTCAGTTAGTCTTATTAAACCAGCTTTTGGTACACCGATGGTATCGTGGTAATTTAGAGTTATAAGCTCTTCTGCGTAGCACAAAGTTAGACTAACGGCAACCAGTAGAAACTTCATTGTGTGGCTTTGAATTTTAGTTAAAATTTTACTAATTATATACTGTTTATTTAATCTTATCTTTTGACTATTACTTCGGCCTTTGTAGCAGTCGATAGAATTTAACAATCATGCTGACTAATCGAAATAGGTTAGACTGAGGACATCAAGGTCATGGCTGTTTCAGTTGGTGTTATGAAGATATCAATAAAATACCTATTATTTTAATAAATATCTTTTATTGTGTGTGTTTTTTGTTATATAACATTTTTGTAGAATTCACTTTCAGAACAATGACCACGTGGTTTTTTTGTATGCAATCAATATCCTTGTATCAATGTCACACTTATTAATCGTGATGAATTATTAAGATTGTTACTATAAATTTCATAATATTATTTCCATTATTCATACTCCAATTATATCACAATTGGTACAACAATAAAATATTGTTTACTAAAAAGGTATGCTGCTATTGATTTTTAGCTTGTTTATCAACTATAATATTAACTATTAAATATTACTACTCTGTGTTATGTATTATATTTTCAAATAAATACATTATTGTTAGATAATTTAAAACTTTTTATATCAAATATTGTCAAAGATGTAATTTACCAAGATATAACATGTCTCTATCTCTTCCTCAAAAGTTGTTTAACCAAGTGTTCGGTTATATTATTTGTAAAGACTAATGGCTGTATAATATTTCAGCTTCGAGCCGTTCGGATGGATCGGAAGACGAGATTGAAAGGCGACCGACGAGCGCCTCCTCAGACAGCGATCTGTCGCATTCTCCGCAAACGCAGGGATGGATACTGGTAAGAAATTAACGGGTCTTGAAGGAAAATTACAAGTCCAGATATCGATATATAATTGTCCATTAAAAGCATTATTACATAATAAGTAGGTAGTAATTTTGTTTTAAACTTAATAATACTTGCAAAAAAACTTTTGATACTATCCTATTACTTAAACATCAAATCAAATTTTATTACAATACTCATTGTAGGTACAGTAATAATATAAACAAAGTTAGTTTACAAGATTCTATATGTATGTTATGTACCTATGACTATGTATTTAGGTTTCTTAAAGGTATTTAATTCTGTTACATGATCTGCTGCTGTACGAGGTAGTCCTTAGGCACCATATCCAATTTATTTGCTATTCTACATTGATCAACATAATTCTACACGTTTAACAATTTATTAGGATCAATAAGTAAAATGCCAAAACTGACTCACCATTAATAATCAAAGTTATGTCTCAATTATGTAACATAATAATATTAATTTCAATACATACTAATTCCTCCGTGTCATCGTAAGACGTCCTTTGGAAGACATATTGTAAGATTGTCTCTATGCTGTAGGTACGAGTGAAAGAAATTGTGAAACTTAAATTTTAGGTGAAAAATGAAAGTGGTAAAACAACAGAGGCGATAGAAGTAGAATTGGAACACGTAACACTGCGAGCTCACCGCAGCTCGGCTTTGGCTCGGTGCGCTGAGGCACTCGCTTTGGTGATACGGGACGTGGCTCATGTCACGCCCCACAACTGTCGGGCGGCCGTGAAGGCTGTACGCCTGTTGGCCAGAGCTACCCTCCATTCGGGTAAATTGAGATGCAGCGTTTCTTTCGAATTTTTTTATTATTATTCTATAGCAGACAACGGAGCAGGGGGGTCTCCTATATGATAAGAGAACACCTCCGCCCATGAACAACCGCACCACAGTCTGTGCATTTCCGGCTTTATACGCCGATTTCCAGAGACCGCACAAATTATAATTTATAATTGTCTGGACCGGGATTCGAACCCGGTAACTCTCCCTTCATGGTACACTTTTAAAACCTTTAAGCTACGAGGTTCTCAATGAGGTTCTCAATATTATATTAAATATTAGTTTTGTCTCTCCAGGTATAAGAAAGATAATATACCTTAACAATCTTTTATTAGGAGAAAAATTCTTTGTTATATCTTTTTATAGCATCGTACATCAAAATTTAAATATAGTTACCATCTGATATACTGGGCGTCTCATTCAAATTGGTCACTATGGGAAAGTCTGAAACTATAAGACATACGAAGATCTGTTCTGAGAAACCATGTCATCTATTTTAATAAGAAAAACTGCATTCATACATTTAAAAACTCTGTACTCAGCCGGGAATCGAACCCGGTTGTTTTGAAAAAATAAACTCCCATTATGTCTTTTTACGTATTGATTGTCTAGGTCAAGCAGTAAAACGAATGCACTAGGGTTATATTTATGTAAATAAATGTTTTGTAATGATTGAATAGGCAAGTCGAGCAAGCTTCGTTCCGGTCGCAAATCCGGTCGCGGCCGAGAGTCGAGTGATGAAGAGGATTCGCTAGACAGCTATCACATGGTCAGCATTCAGGTGAGCGTGTCTCACTGATTTTTATGATTTCGCTTTTGATGTTTAGTTTTAAAACATACATGTTTGTCTAAAAGGTTAATATATTCGAATGCATACCTTGATTGCGTATCTATATTTAGACCTGTTACAATGTTTATTTCAATCGCAGAATAGATTTATTTCTTAGATATTGTAATGTTACTAAATGTTATAAAAAAATTACGCTGTCTTATTTTGTTGTAATAAAGTTTTTATACATAATGTGGACAGACGACCTTATAAAGGTCGCCGGAAGACGCTGGATGCAGGTCGCCTCCGACAGGTATTCATGGAAGTCCAAGGGAGAGGCCTATGTCCAGCAGTGGACGTCTTAGGGCTGAATGATGATGATGATGATGACTTACTGCAATATATCAAATATTATGTATAAAATTAATGAATGAATATTACGATATTACTGTTTATATTATTATTAATAGATGGCGCTTTTCGATTGAATAACCTCCCAACTTAGTACTGGCTAAATTGTTTGTATTATTTCAGCTCTTAGATTTAATGCATACACTACATAGTCGAACAGCACAAATATTCAAATGGTGGCGAGACGAAGCCGACCAAGGACAAGGTAGCATCTTCTTCATCTCTATGCCAAATTTTACTGAGCTAATAAATATAAATAATATATAAATATTAAAAAGCTGTAGCTCATTATAAGTTTACCTAATATTTGTCAGTTGTTACAAAGATAAGATATTGTTACACAAATCCCCAGTCTTCATTTAGAAATTAACGTTCTAATATTATGATTTCATTATAAATATATTTTTTCAGAACGAGGTATACGTGGTTTTTTATGTGTTAATTAATTTATTCCAGGTGCAGAAGATTACGATTTATGGGAAGTGGCATGGAAACCATTGCTGCAAGGCATTGCCGAGTTTTGTACAGATAAACGGAAACAGGTGTGTATGTTCTCCTAATTATTATTTTTTTATGGTACAGCGGACAACGGAGCAGGTTGGTCTCCTATATAGTAAGAGAAAACAATCGCCCATGGACAACCACGCCATAGTCCGTGCATTGGTTTTTTTTTATAAGTTTTTTACGCTGCTTAAGCCTCATTAAAAGTTTTTAATTATTATTGTGATGATTTCAAATAAAATATAGATTATTTAAATATTGCAAATTATTATGTATTTAATGTGAGTTAAAATTTTGCCTTGGTACTGAAAAAATGGTTTTATCTGATATATTATTGATGGAATTTATAGTCAATTAAAACTATATAGCAGAAATTATTTAGTTATTTTAGGTTATGAAAAAAAACAACCGTAGACTATTATGTATGTCTTTCAAATATCTCTAAATTCAGACTTAAATTTCAAAATTCTTTATAGTTTATTTTTCTAATACAGTAAAATCGTTTGATTATATTTCAGGTTTCAAATAGTGCCATAGCGTACCTGCAGCGTGCTCTACTGGCGCCTGCGCTTGCGTCTTTAGGCGGTGCTGGGTGGGAGGCGTGTTTCTCGCATGTACTATTGCCGCTTCTTACGCAACCGCCACCACGGCACGAGACTGCCGCGAGGGCTGATACGCTCATGTGCAAGGTAGATAATATTTATATTTTTAAACAAAACAGTTTGAACAGATTAAGCGTTTTTCAAGGCAAAATTACCTTAGATTTACAAAAATTTACAATTGCGATTATATAAGGTGATGTTATAGCGCTTATCATCAACATCAGCCTATCAAGTCCACAGCTGGACATAGGCCTCCCCCAAAAGGAGGGTGTTTTGCCTTAATCACCACGCTTGGCAGGCGGGTTGGTGATCGCAG
>DWCF01000211.1:0-56877 GCA_018230265.1 Delias oraia | reverse complement strand
GAGATCTTTAAAAGAAAAAATGATTGCTATTAGATCTCTGTTTTAAGTTTGTCTTTGATCTTATGACAAAAGTAACTCATAGGCGTATTGTGAGTTTATTAATTTAATAAATTAATGAGTAAGGAATGATTTGAATAACTTTGAAGTAATTTTTAGCTTTTTTGAAATGTGTACTGTCGATAGTTTAAAAGCTTGCTTGAGCTTTGAATGTGATTTAGAAGAAAAATTTAATAATTTGCATAAGTTAGTTGTAGTATAGGTTTTTTGCTGTAGTAAGCTTGCCCTTAGGTTATTTATTAAGACGTATATCTTACAATTTAAAGACAGAATTATGGGGCCAAATTGAGCTTGGCATTACGTTATGATTTGGTCACGACTTCATCTGCCCTTGTTGTTTCTGGTATAAAACCAATATATTCTTCAATATGCTATTAATATAGTAGGTGAGCACTACACATTTACAGTTCTGTATTTTCTTCGCAAAGGAAGGTCACAGGTGAAGTTTATTCAGGTCCATATTTCGAAACGAAAGTTAATACATAATAAGCACTGATGGATATTTTTCAATACGTTTGACTCTTACGTTATGGAATATGGGCCGTATGTCTCTCTTCTATCACTACAATATTTGGATAACCCATCATCGCTACTAACAGGTTTGGATTTTATATAAACACTGCAAAATGCACCAGATTCAGCAAGTTTGACTTAACATTTCTGTATATAAGGTATGGTTACATATACAAGACATGGATGTTCTGGTAGTGACTGAACTAATACTGTATAACAAAGAATGCTTCAGCGTGGCTCTCCCACGCGTGCGACAGTGTTAAGACACTCGCCTGGCCACTGTAAAGCCCTTCCAGTGAACTGTGTTTTTGCAGCTAAGAATTAAATCTTATCCTGCAGACGCAAGAATCATTTTGTGTGTTTTTTCTTCTAAAATATATTTTCAATTCGGAATTTCATATTGATTGTTCTTTAAAACTAAGTTACAGTCACGTATAACAAACAGAACTTATTCGGCCCGGGGATCGAACCCGATACCTCGCGGTTTGTGGTACGCTTAGTACCACTTGGTACGTACGGGGCTCTCTTAATATCATGTGGAAATCCTAAGCTAAATTATTTTCGTACCACCAAAACTTCTATGTCTGGTCATAACAAAAGAGTCTTCAATTGAGTTTGCAAGAAGTGAACCTTAAAAAGCTCATTCGTAGTCAACCACTCAGTTTTTTGTTAATGTTAAGTCATCTTTAAGCTCAAATTCATAGGTTGTAATAACTGCAACTTGGAGTAAAATGTTTTCTATACAGCCACAATGGAATTTTTTTTTAGGAATTTTTACTGACGTAGACATACACATATGCTGGTATTTTGTCCTAGTTGTGTTTTATATAATGTGTACCTACATATTTATTTTTTTTTAATTATTTTGAGTGATCTAGTTAAGTTAAAGATAAAATGCCTCAGTGTAGTTTGTTGCCGTTTCTTTTGAACTAGAAACGGCTTAAATTTAATTATAATTAATATTATTTTACATCAACAAATGTAAATAGATCACGACAACAATCAATTGATCTTTAAATCCTATGATGATTAAATAATTTTTGATTTCGAAATACGCAATAGCGGCCACATTGGTTATGTATTTTCATAATGCATGTAAATTAAAAGTACGTAAAAATCACTACTACTCATTGGATACATACGCTCTAATACTAATACGCCTTATACGCCTATACTTCATCCGTTAAACTCCATAAAGTGAACAGTTATTGCGTCTATGAATTTGAGCGCCCCACCGCACCAGCTTCCGCTAACACACCCGGAACGAGCATGGCGCCACTAACGCGACCGGTTGTGGTTTGTATACCCGTGTTTTGATGATTGTGTTGCTTTAGTCGCGTCAGTCCGGGCCGAGATTCGCCGGACCGGATCCTCCCGCACTACGGCCCACGGTTTCCGCCGAAGGGAAGGTAAGGACACGTATACACTCGAAGAGCGATATGGCGGACAGTGGGGCAGGACCCTGATGGTAAGAGATTTGCCACCGCCCATGATACATAAAAGAAATAAATTGTTGAAGTCTAAATATCTAGAACGAACTTAAACAAAACCATATCACAATTGAACCATCAGTCTGGCCACAGTGAACTAGAATACACGTCAGTTAAATAACACTATTAATTTTTGTTATGGGTAAACAATAGTCTATCTTTGTTTGTGTTAATAACCTTAACAAGGATTCCTATAGTAGCTACAGTATTCTCCAATTTGTGGTCCACGGACTCTCAGGGATCCGCTAGTATATGGATGGTATATAGTGTATGGGGATCCGCAGTATCAAAAAACCATACATAACTGCTAATAATAACGAAAATTACATAATCTGATTTTTTGCCGTTTATTTTATTAAGGGGTCCGTGAAAATTGTCCTTAAATTCCTAGGGGTCCGTGGCTGAAATAGGTTGGGGAACGCTGCCATATACCTATTGTTGATAATAAGTCTCCTAGGAGATACTTTGAATTAAAATGTGTGTAGATCTTTTTCATTCCATCACAATTGTTACACACTCATTAATTTACAGCCATTGACCCTTGGAGTGGGGTTGAGATGCCGAGGGTCCTTTTATTATTTTGTAAAGGATTTGTGCGAGTGCTTTTGAGATGCTTCTCAGTGGTTCTTAATGCGTATGAAATGTTTTGTTTTAAAGTACGTGCTTTGTTATTTAAGACGCAATCTTGCAATTTTTCAACCTTGAAACTTGAATTTTACGTCTACTTTATTTAAGACTAAATCCCTGCTAATTTTTTACTTATAATTTTCTATTTTTTGAATGAAAAATTTATAATTATATAACTTTGATGATGATGATGAAGAGCGTATGTGTGGATACATTCGATTAGTTTATCATACGTACAAGATGATACAATTAGTATAATGGCCATATCGGGTGTGTATTTGCACATAAAATATTATATTAGAAGAATTGGATAGAGAAGAAACAGAAACCTGTAGAGATATAAATTCAAATTATAAATATTGCTAAATTCACCCGTTGGAGAGCCATGCTTAAGCATTAATTGGACTGGTTCGTTCTAAGTGATACCACGGCTCACAGAATACTTAGCGTGAAACGGTACTTGTACTGTGTTTCGCAGAGTGAGTGAGGATATCAGAGACCCTTAAAAGTGCCGCTTAAGTGACGTAAAAAGCTGGCAAAATGGCCAATTCGAAGAATTTGGCGCGGTTGTCCATGGGTGGCGGTGTTCTTTTACTATATAGGAGACACACCCGATCCGTTGTCCGCTGACATTTATTTTTTCAATTAGATTGCCTTTATATAGTAACGTATATATTTGTATAACTCGTATATTTTTAATTTCTCTATAGTAACTGTATAATACAATTTTAAATTGTAAGTAAATCAATCTAGGCTACATATTTCTCTAATTTATACACCTTGCATAGTCTGAGCCGCCTGCTCATCAAATACGAACTATAAACTGCCTGCGTTTCACACCGCTAAAGCGTTGCATACTAAAAAGTCGCCTTCCCAACAGCGCTGAGCCAGAGTTCAGGTCGACCCGAGTAAAGCAGCTGTGGGACAAGTGGAGGCACGTGTGGCTGCTCGCCTGGGAGAGGCAGAGGAAGCTTCACGAACGCATGGTTCATCTACGAGAGCTGCAGAGGGTCTCCAACTTCAGCTGGGACGATTGGAGGAAGAGGGTAAGTCTTATCCTACTACAAAAGTGGTTACGAATTTCTATTTAGGTTAATAGGCAATACGAATAATCGATTTTAACTTGATAATATTGAAAAAATTGTTATGTAAAGAGAATTAATATGAAAAACATAGTAAATTATATTATATTTTATATTATTTATTTTTAAAAAATAAAGTGAACTGAAATGAGTTGCATAATAAATAAGATACAATATTAGTAAACACAAGACACAATAGAACCTCAAGGAAGATGCCAAAAAATGAATTTTGATTTTGATTCAACATAAAAAAAAGAGGTTGAGATTCGTTTTTATAAATTTTGAGTCTTAAATTATTGAGTCATCGGGTAATGTAAGATAACATTGCTATTTCGAGATACGGAGAAAAAATAATAATTTTTCGAGTAAATTTCGAGAAAATATGTACCAAAATGGATTAGAGGCTCATTCATTATTTCGGCTAAATAGGGTTGAGATTTCGTGTATGATCTTTTGCTGTTCGCAAGGAAGGGAATAAAACATCCTTTCGAGATTTTGAGATTTTTAACTAATCTCGGCTCGACTTAAGGCTCGGCTCGACTACTATATTTATAATCGTGGGAGAGCCATGCTGACGCACTAATACGGCCGGCTCGTCCGAGGCTCACAGAATACTCAGCGTGAAATGGTAGCTGTACTTCTACTGTATTTCGTTGAGTGAGTGAAGATATTCCGAGGCCCTTAAAAATGCCGCGTAAAAGCCGCCAAAGCGGCGGTGTTCCCTTACCATATAGGAGATCCACCTCATCCTTTATCCGCTATACCATAAGAAAGTATAATAAAGCTGCCCTTTCTTTCTCCATTCCAATGTGCAACTGTCTGTTCAGTTCCTGAAGTTTATGAACCACAAGAAGTCCCGCCTGACGGACCTGTTCCGCAAGATGGACAAGGACAACAACGGAATGATTACGCGGCACGAGTTTATTGACGGCATCATCAACACCAGTGAGTTGCTATTTCCCTCTGTACCTTCAAAAAGAAACAAAAAGCGACGTGTATAGACTTTTATGCAAAGCATCTAGACATAGAAAAAACATCAAGACTTGCGTACACACGTGCCCAATTATTCAGTATATTGGGTATACTGAATAATTGGCGCTTTGTGATGACAAAGCCACTCTAAACAGATGTGTTGAGTAAATTCCTCGTGTTTTTAAGAATTAATTAACATATATTTAAACATTGTGTATCCAGAATCACAATTCTCGCTCCGAACACGTGTCACCTCCGGTGATGTAAGGGAGTTAAAAATGTTTTTGTATAGAGTTCGACACGTCCCGTTTGGAGATGGGCGCCGTGGCGGACCTGTTCGACAGGAACGGGTCGGGGCTGATCGACTGGGAGGAGTTCATCGCGGCGTTGAGACCTGATTGGGTAAGATTTCACAATAACGTAAAAAGTCGGCAACACAACAAGCGCGGCTGGTGATCGGCGGTGGTGTCTCTTGCCACATGCCACATGGAGAGCCACCTGCTCCGTTGTCTATATATAATAAAAATTTAGTTACTATTCTTGTTCCTCCCTTGAGATTTTGAGAAATGAAATATTTTCTTCAACATATGTACAAAATGCACACGTTCAACGTCGAAATCAGTCTACCACCGGTTGCAATCTAAGCCATCTATCAATCTAAGTCCAAACTGTCGCAAAAACCCAACTGGATCGTGTAAGCCTTCAAACAAAAAGGCACTTGTTAAAGTACTATTGAATGCAGGTCGAACGCCGTGGCCCTCCAACGGACGCCGACAAGATACACGACGAAGTCAAGAGGTTGGTGATGCTCTGCACGTGCCGACAGAAGTTCAGGGTATTCCAGGTCGGAGAGGGCAAATACAGGGTGAGTGTGATCGGTATTCTTATAGAAACAGTTAGCTTGAGAGCCTCGTAGCTAAATGCTTTTCACAGTCTAGCAAGAAATGGGTGGTATCAAGTTTGAATCCCGGTCCGGACAATTATAAATTAATTTATAATTTATTCGGTCTCTGGAAGGGCTTGACAGTGGCCAGACGAGTGTCTTAACACTGTCCGAAGTGATACCACGGGCTTGCAGAATACTTAGCGTGCAATAGTTGTACTTGAAAACGGTACTTCTACTGTGTTTCGCTGAGTGAGTTAGGATATCGGAGGCCCATAAAAATGCCGCATAAGTAGCATAAAAAGACGGCAACAATCGCGGACTGTGGCGTGGTTGGTGAAGGGCGCCGACGTTCTCTTACAATATATGAGACCCACCAAAATAATATATTTAAAAAAAAATAGTGTACTTTCTAAAGATGCTTGAGCTACCTGCCCATGGTGAATATAATTACTTTGTGAACAGTTCGGTGACTCGCAAAAGTTACGTCTGGTCCGCATTCTTCGTTCGACGGTGATGGTCCGAGTTGGCGGTGGTTGGGTGGCGCTAGACGAGTTCTTGGTTAAGAACGACCCCTGCAGAGGTACGTACCATATTCGAATTCGTCACGACTTTTAGCGATCTGTTTTGTTACTACAGAAGTCACTGTAACAAACAAAACCGCATCGAATTCGGTCCATTTGTTGAGGAGTTGCGTGTAAGAGAAGTGAAGGCACATGTTTGTGCTGAATATTGAATTTACGTGGTCACTAAACAATTTTTTTTTAATTTTCAATTAATATAAATTGAATTTACATCTTTGGATCGGTAATGGAAATCACCTGCCTTTATAATTCAAAATCGCTCACCGTCACAAAATCTCGGCAATTATTTAATTATAATGTAACATGTTTTAGAAATAACATGAGTGCATGTTATTTCTAAAACATATACCAAATAATCCATAATAATTTTGATTAATACCGAAATAATCATTCGAACAATATTAATTTGAAATAAACAAGTCATGTGGTTTAGTTCGAAAATTATTTTCAATAAATTTGATGATACAGTTTTGCTCATATAAGAAATAGTTTTGGAACTAAATCTATATAATATATTTAAGATTCTGAAGTCAAATTGAATTTGTTACAATATAATTGCATTAAATCAGAGATTCCCAAACTGTATGCCATAGAAAGTGAAGAGGAGCGTCGCAGTATGCCTTATTATCCGAAAGCATTTACGGAATTATTTACCATTTACGGAATAGCTAAACTAAACTAAAATTACGAACTTCGCCGCTAACTTCTCTATGTAGATGTTTTAATTTTTATTTCTGCATTACTTAGGTAGACATATTTCTTTGCGATATGTCGCGTATAAAATACTAAATTTGTAACTGGATACAAAAGTTTGGGAACCCTGTATCAGACAATTCCATATGGCTTCTGTGATCTTTGACTTTTGTAATGCACAATTCAGTTTTGGGCAGCATCAAAAGTCAAGCGGTGAGTTAATAAGAAATTCAAAGTGTCAATCCCAAGCGTTAACTGTGTTTAACCCGTAACTTTCAATGTCCATTAACAGGTCTGACGGGCATTTTAGCTCATTGAAACGTTACTAACTTTTTCTAAATGAAAAAAAACAAGATATCTTAATATGTTTATTTGCTAATCACATTACAATTGATACTGGCAACAAAGCAAATGTAGAGAAAGAAAATATCACAGAAATAATGGCAAATAATTTTGTCTTGAATGCATTTCTAAATATCAAGGACACACAGTTATGACTCATGTGTATTATAGAATATACTTAGATTTTAGCTGCGTTAGCGAATAATGCAAACATTCTTACTCAAATACACTAAGTCTAGTCTAACAAAATTATCTCTAGTTTCCCATACTTTGATTTTAAATATTTGACATGAGTAATACTGATTTTAGTCTACAAATACATAGAGATTCTTTAAATACATCGCTACATTTAAACATTCCTTAATGTTATGTAAAACATTCATCATCTTACTTTTATATATGACATATTAGTCAACAGAAGTTTTAGTTATGAAGGATGTAAGAGATGATATTTCATTTTTATCAGCAGATAAACGGTTAAATTCAATTTCCTCGCTCAAATTTTGTGTGTCAGATGTGTTCTCATTAACTGGCCATTTCTTGTGGCTTGGTGCATACAAAACCAGCAGAGCAAATATGTATATATTCCACATGCCATAAACTCCAGTGAAAAATGCTGAAGTGTACTCCAGCTCAATTTGGTCATCCCATTTCCATTGGCCCTCTGCCACCTGACCGAGAATAAAGCCTATGACTGTCATGGCAGCACAAATCAAAGTGGCCAGCATCAGAAATTTGAAACGATACACAATTCCTTCATAGTGCAAACGGCGAACTGAGCACATAGCGGGCAATGATTGCCGTTTTAGTGATATATTCATGAAAACTTTCCACACCATGTAGCTCAAAAATAAAAAGTACATTCCAGTTGAGATGCCCGCCAGTATAATGAAAGTCAAGGCTAAGTTAGTTCCAAGCTCTGAAACCCAAATTGAATAGAACGGATTCCTGAGCTGAATACCACGTTCACACATATCAAAAACAAACAGAGAGACACACCCCAAAAGAACAGCACTTAAATGCCGCCAATACTTTCTCAATCTATTCTTATCTTTGGGTTCTTGAATCAACATGTGTTCACCGGCAAATACAAGCCAAAAAGAAAATAAGCTTGCATAGAAATATCCTTGTCGGACATCACTCAATAACAGCATAAAAGGTAGATCAAAAAATAATGTCAAGTATTCAATAGGCATATCTAAAACACACATAGCTATGCCCAATGCAAATAACATCTCTTCCAACAGAACAGGTTTCCTCTGCAGTAAATGTATTCTATTCCAGAACCACACTAATATTCCAACAATACATGGAAAGAATATTGTTTTAAAACTAAGCCATACCTGTGTAAAACCACCATTTTGATTAATTACCGTCACCCACATGTCTTGTATATGGCCAATATGAGCATTCATATCTTTGGTCTCAACTGGGAGTCGAATATTGAGCAAATAATAGTCATGATATAAGGAGCCCAATTCAAATAGGGGCACAGCAGAGCAGTTATACAAATATCCTTCAATTTTCATATCAATGTCACAGTCCAAATGCCTCTTTTCCCTCGACATCGTATAAAGTTTCCATGCATCAACAGGCTCGCCTTTGTTCCTATAGGCAAGGCGTGCATCAATCGTCACAACACTTTGACTAGTAACTTCCATTGCCGAATGATATCGTACATCCATTGTTAGCACCCCAATCAAGTTCTGTTGCCACCTCGAATAGTCGAAGTTTTGATGTTCGCGCGGCACCGGCATTTGGAATACGAAAACAATGTCGGTCTCGGACAGGTCATGACTCATTAGTTGTGAATTTACGAGGTCAATCGTTTCACAACTGCCTACGCCACGACTGTAGAACCACTTGGACGTATCGTTTTTCATCTTAGAAGTGTCTCTACATACTGTACCTAAGATCATTTGTACATTAGCGGGCGTGGGTGAAACCAAGCCGCCTATTAGAAAACACATCATGAGACATGCTAGAAGGAACGATATTAAGATGGCGAGTTTACGGCCACTGAGGTTTTCCAACACCGTTCCGGTCATTTTATACGATTTTTACATTTGTTTTAATTTAATATTTTCGATACGTTCTACACAACGACACAAAAGACAAAGCGACGCGACGCGACTCCAGACGATTCCAATTTGATAATGAAAGTTGAAAGCGAAACTGACATGCGCTGTCAGACAGTTAGACGTTTGCGCAGAGGAATGGCGCACAGTTGCCAGTATCAATATAAGCCAAATATTGTTTAAGGTTAAATCAAAACCGAATACGACTCGGAACGGGTTTTAAAGGCTGCAATTACATAGAAATTTAAAATGAATCAGGCGTCACGTGTTTTATTGCAAAAATATCATTACACACTAAAAGCTACTTATAGTAAACTTGCTAAGTAAGCATTTTTTAATGTACTTTGATGTTGCTACTAATTTACTAATTCGTATTTGCTTTGCCCCATTCCATTCCTGATTTCCTATTTTTTTATATTATTTAATTACGTTTCTCCTTGAAACCTTGACGTGATTAGTATCATTAGTGCTACCGCTGCCTGATCCGAGTAAACCGGAACAGCATGAAGCTTGTTGCCCGCTCGGTAAGAGAATACGATTTGCTAACAGAACCTATCAGATTTATTTTTTAATTTTACAAATACCGGTTCGACGGCAAATCCTATTGGACGTTAATAATTGTTGGTGTTGCTTGAGTCTTGTTTTATGTTTTGCTATGAATGTGTTTTTATTTATATTTTGGAATATTATATAATTTTATTTTAAAAATTAATTATCTTCAATTAATTAGGTGCAGTTCAAGTTAAATTTTATTTCGTCGTGTCTTTTATTTAATTTTTTATGAATGCCAAAAGAACGAGGATATATTGGAATAAATAGATACGGCTTTCTGAAACCGTTAATTATTTATTATTAATTATGCATGGTTCAAAAATTATTAGCTTAATTAATAATTTTACACTTAGTGGTTACTAATTTTCTATTGAAATTAATCAAGGACAATGTCATGCAACAACTTTATTTAAACATAAAATTACTTTTCAAATTGTTTCTTAAAAATATTTATTGGATTTATTCTTATTGAACGCGTTGCTTTTATGAAATAATTGTTGTCCTTGATTAAAGATTGATATTTTTGGTGTGAGAATACTAATTACTGTAATTTAATGTTCCTGTTCCTAATTGCACATTTAAAAAAATATTTTTTTGTTTTGTTTATTATGTTATTTGCGTTATTGCCTATGTTTGACATGATCTGATTTTGTTTGTTGTTTTTTCCTCTTCCTCACAACCTATGCACGTCCCGATTGTTACACATTGGTGTATTTTATTTTGACCCGCCATTTTACCGAACGGTTTTGTTTTGCTCCGTCGTTCTCCCCGTTCTCGTCCTGTCCTATGATCCTTATAATCCTGCACTGGACGCCGCCCGCATGCAGCCAAGGGACGCACAAACATCGAACTCCGAGAGCAATTCATTCTGGCCGACGGAGTATCGCAAAGCATGGCTGCGTTCAGACCGCGAACGCCACGCTCAAACACAAATACGCCCCCCTCCACTGGACCGATTACAAAGGTAAGTTTAGCTTCGAGTTGTTCTAATGTGACTTTTCTCTCTACAGGTTATGTTTAGTTATAGTTCCGCACTTGTACTACATATTCGCACAGCTGTAGTTGTAGAGGGAGCAATCGGTTTGGGTTTTCTTATTTTCGCTTTTTCCGTTGAATCTTGTACATGGATAGCTGTATCCATTTGCAAGAGGCAATCGCGTCGTGACCAGCATGTGGCGAGCTCGTAGTTGTCGTATCGCATCGGTGTGCTCTAAGCTACGCATTCACTAGCGCGTGTAGTGTTTGGTGTTGTTGTCTCCCACTGCAACCACTTGGATATCGGCGTGGTGGCACGTCTCCGCACCCGGACCTCCCGGTAACGTATTCTGTTCGCCTTTCCCTCTAGATCCCTTCACACCCGCACTACACAAGTATAAGCGTGTCCGTCGACTAGTGTGTGGACTAATCGTAACTGCGTTTCGTTAAACCGCGTACTCGGCAAAAGATTGGCACTCTGAAAGACTATTTCCTCCCGCAAATGTTTTCGTTCCTAATGAGACTTCTACTTCAATTGGTGCGTTTAGCTGAAGAGTTTATGGAGCAGTTGAGGCCAATATTTGAGGCTTTGAGACAGAGGGAAGAGCTCCCTTGCTCGTATCCGCTGCATGTGGGCTCAACGCACGGCACAAAGCAAGCTTTCATTTACGGCCACTCAAGATCGCAAGGGTCGACGACACCGGGCGCCCACCACTATACCCACCAGCACGGATACCAGCCCTCTCCAGGACACCACTGGGTAATGTTTAGGCTGTGTGACAGTTTGGCGGTTGATTGCACTCCATCTAACAGCAGCTGAGAGTTATTGTTCTATATTATTATTTTGCTACCTTATCGTTAATTCTCTGTGTCTTAGCGACGACCTAATAGACCCTCACGTCATCTTAGTTCGGCATGCACTTGACTCGTCTCGATGTGTTCATAATTACCTCATTGTGTTTATCATCTGGCAGCAGCCCATCGTTTTCTGTATTGCTATACTGTCCAATGGTACTTTGACTTCTACTAAATACAATCATTTAAATATAGGTGAGGGAACGAACGGCTCGCTCTGTTCCTATGTCAGCTGGAGGAGTTCACGGGCGGGCTTCAAGATCCTCTCTCAGCGCCGGGACACCAGATTCGCTGAGCGATAACGAAGCAGCAAGCGGCCTAGGTCAAAGGTATAGGAAGCCAAGTGTGCCCAGGTACATTATTTTCTCGTTTAGATCACATTCATATTATGAATTAAACCGCATTTTAAAAAATATATTTTTGTGTATTTGTATGGTTTATAGATCGACGTTAACACCGGGTGGATCCCGGCCAGGATCGAGACCTGGATCCAGAGCTGGTTCTAAACCACCATCGAGACACGGTTCCAATCTGTCTTTAGACAGCACAGGTATGTAGCCTGTTTCAGATCAAGTGTGTATTTGGAAGTTGAGGCAATCAATGATAATGAATTGTATTCTGTGCAGATGAAGTTTCGACACCATCACGTATCCCCATGAGGAAAGTGACAAACACACGAGCGTCTCTGGCTCGGGCCGCGGCCACCGCCAACAAGCTGGCTGTCAGCACGCCCAACGGTGGCTCGAGACCCAGAACACCTACCGGATTTTTGACACCGGCCAGTGGCAGGTGAGACATCCTTTTCTGCTAAGTAGCGAGGGATTTTTGAAATTTTCAGACCGAGTTAGATTAATTAAAATATCAATCCGGTATAAAAAGGTTATCCAGCACGGATGCATATACAACATTTCCAGGTCTTTTTATACTTTTTGAAATACTTTTAATGTGTCAATTAGAAAGTACATAAAATGTTAGTTAGGTGAAATGCATTAACATTGTGATGAATTGAAATGATTTGACTGGGCCCGGGCAGGTATCAAAGCGGAGCGATGTACCGCACTTCCAGTATACCTACATTGTCACCGGTTCCCGCTCTCGTGAGGTATACACTGTCCAAAATGCTAGTACAAGTTTTGATTGGGATGGCGCTGAGATCGCAATTTGACTCGTTCGCTTCAATTATATATAAGATTATATATGAAGAATAATGAAGGAAATATTAAATATGATTGAATTAATGATTAACATATGAAGAATTGTTGTTCAAATTGCGATTCGTGAGTTGTATGAAAATGCACTAGGCGAGCACGAGAATGGGTTTGTTGGGGTTTTGTGTAGATGCAGGGACAACAGGTCGTATCATGTCTGCCACATGTTACAAAGATATATCTGTTCATACAAAATATCACGGTGATGGGAAAAGCTGCGGACGTCGGCATGCTTTCTTAGGCTAGGTATGACTTAACAACGCTTCCGAGGCTAACGTTTTTCGTGGTATTGATTAATCTTATTTATCATATGTATTATTATTTATATTTTTTGATTGTAATGGATTTAATATTTTCCTTTCCACATGCATCGATTCTAAACACGGATAAAACAGCTCGACACATTCCCAGCCGTCCTCGATGGCGTCTGAACCTCCAAAATCATTATCCCATAATCACCCAGCATTCCAAACTCAAGGTACCACCAAAATTCCAATATACGTCGGCAACCGATCGCAACGATCAGTGTCGGCGGAGAGGAGGGTGAAATCCGGAAAGTCCCGAGACACTTCCCAAGACCCTAGCCCCCTGTCCCAGGATCCCAAATCCGACCAGCGAAGTCCAGAAGACGACTCCTCCTTGTTCAGTATATCGGGAATGACGAGCGACAACGAATATGAGAGTAATATTAGCGAGTCAAGCGGTGATGCGTCCAAACCGACACAACGCGATGCCAAAGGGTACCGGCTTTCTAGTGTTAGCTTTGATTTGGCCCGATTGTTTTGACTCATTTTGTCCACACTGCCATCGCCTCCATGTACTCTGAAATTTTCGTCTTCATCGGACCAATGCAACGACGCAATCACACTATCAACATCATATATTCACTATAATGTATTCCCACATTCATATCAGCTTGTGTATCGTGGTGAATATAGCTTTAAGCATTATATTCTAAAGCTTGAAACCTAACAGCATCATTTGGCTTGGCATCATATTATACCATAATCGCAATTTAACTTTCAAATATGTCAAACTTAAATCACATCAAATTATTGCATTGTAATTGTAAGCATATTGTTCTTCTGTCAAGCTTTCTTTTCTGTTTTATTATTGCACATGCACTTCCTCCTAGTTAAGTTAGCACTTAGCATACACATAATTTTTTCCTCCTTTGCTAAAGATGTTTCCATTAAATATTTAAAGGAATTTTACTCTGTCTCTATCGTGATCATACATGTGCACTAATAAAACTATGTTTCTTATAATCTGTTTCTAATATCTATCTTTGTGCTGGCTAACATCATCTGCATAGGAGTGGGTCGTTTGCCTCAACCGATGGACATACCCCTAGCAGGAGTCGTATACCAGTACCTAAGGAGCACAACACTAACATTAGTCTCTCTAGGTAAACTATCGCTGTGTACTTCGTAGATTAGATATTAAATGGTGTTATTCTCATATGATTTGAAAATCGCACAAAAATTGTGAACTTTACCTTTGTGAGTCTTTGGCGTCTTGTTTAAATTGAAAACAATCCAATATGGCTGTAGTTAAGGCATTTCTGGGATTTTGAGCTTGTTGCATGGTTCAGTAATGTTTTGTATGTGTATGTGTTGAAAGTTTATTTTGTAACAGACAAAGAACGCCATCGGGCAGTACAACGCCAGTACGACCCGGTCAGCAAACGGCCGTGTCGAAGCTACTGCGCAAGACCTCCGATGCGTCTGACAGCGGCGCGCCAACAACACCGGTCACTAGGCGTACATCCGCGACATCACGAACCACAGAGAAACGAGAACCATTCCGACTATAGACGATAACTGATTATACCGGTACTTGTCGCTTTGACACTTGACACGCGATATTTTTTTTACCAACGTGTAAACGTTTATTATAGCTAAAATGTATCTAACAAGTTTTTAACAAGCCTAATGAGTCGAAGCGACACGATACGTCACTAACAAACGACATATTCGCGAGAAAAGCCAAGCTTAAATTGCTGCGAATGCGGCTTGTAGTAAGTATAGATGTAGTAATAAACACAAAGTCTGCACTTGTTGCCTTGTATTTTTTTCTATCGAGCAAATTTTATTCGACTAAGTTCTATAGTCTATTCGCTCATTTCCAAAACTTTTATTGTGAATATTCCTTTGTCTTATTTATTGTCAATGTTGCCATAATTGTTAGTGTAATACGTAATTCGTCTCAAAATGGAGACAAGTGTGATTAAATTTTTTATTATTTTCTTTAGGGACCATATTTTTTGTACGTGCAATTATCGACTTCGGTTTGTCCATTGTCGTCTCTGACGTAGTATCGCCAGACTATGTCGGTGGGCTTGCGGTGCTCGAACGGTCTTCGATAATAAAAGACAGGTGATAATAGGGATAATTTCTTTATAATGCACAATCATTTTACTTCATGTATACAATATACTTTTTGTTTTTGAATTACTGATTACGTATGTATGTGTTTTTTTACTGCACAATGTTTATTGTGAATGTCTATGGACCACTCGACGAGTTTCGCCAGACTCGTCCGAGTGCTAAATTAGCAAAATTATGCTCAGTTAATCGGAATTCCATTGCGGACTTTTTACTTTTAAGTATAATTAAAGTACATTTCGTCAACACAAAAGACATTTACTTAATCAATCTTAGAATACTTTTATATATGAAAAGAACGCTTTATAATGTAACCTTCCTTAAACGTTAACCAACTCACTCTACTTGTTAATTTTTCTTTTAATTCTGACTACTATTAAGCGTCTATTATTAGAAGTATAGTAATTATTGTAAAACTATTAATCTGGTCATTTTATTTAAATAATTGTTATATTTGTTATTTATGTAAAACCCGACTTTAGTAAGTATAATATTTAAAAAAGCTTACAATATTTTTTGTAAATGGTTCTGACGAGCTGCAGTTAAAAATCTCAATTGATTTCAAAATAAAATGTAACAATTATTTTTGTTTTATTCCCCTCTGTTTAAAAAAATCCTCACACTAAGATAAGGTATTTTGAGATATGATGTTATATATATTAGAGATGTTGCTTCGCTCAGCATCTTCTGCCGAATCTATCACGGGGAATGTTCGGAGCTGTTTAGATTGTTGATATCTACTGCTGCATTTCACTATCGAACGTCGAGACAGAATGCAAAGTTTCATCGCTCTCACCTCGATGTCTATCGTTTTCCACAATTAAGCGATTTCAAGACATTTTGTGCCGCGCACCACCACTCTGTGGAATCAGCTGCCAGCAGGGTATTTCCAAACCAATACGACTTAGGGATATGCAAGCAAAGATCGTACATTCCTTAAAGGCTGGCAACGCAACCGCGGCTCTGCAAGGGCGGAAGACCGCTTACCTTATGTGAGCCTCCTGCTCGTTTGATTGTATATAAAAAAAGAAATATTGTAATGATTATTTTGAAAGCGTTCCACTAAGCGCTCACGATCACGCTAACGGCCATAGTTTTTGTCGTTCCACTTGCTTCTGAGCGGTCTGAGCTCAAAACTGTCAAACTCAAGTGGAATGGATTCTTCTTATTTTGTGTCCTCTAATGGAATGTGTTATGGAGTGTTTTGAGCATTCATTTGACAATCTTAAAGGAATCAATATAAATGCTTAGAGGTTAGATTACAATCATGTCATCCTTGACAAATTTTAAGCGAACTTATGTTTATTTCCGGGGACATTATACCGCTCTATTTACTTGTAGGCTCAAAACACCTCTTTGCTACAAGGCTCTATTATAATTCAAAGAAAATGTTGAAAGGAATTAATAGTACATTCTAAATTACTTTGCAAAGGTTTGTATTCATTAGTTTCATAAGTATTTTTTTTCATATTATGTCGCTGTCATTTAGTCCACAGACTATATTTCAACCTCAATGACTAATGAGTTTGGGACAAAATTATAACAGCAAAATAGCTATTTGTTTTTAAAATTTTTACTTGAAAATTCCACTGACGATTTGATTAAAAATGGTTGGATTGAATATGGACGGTCCAGCAAGAGATAGGGTTCTTAAGTTAATGCAAGAAAAAGATAGAATTGAGAGTGAGATCCGAGACCAAACATCAATTTTAGAAACCAATAATGTAGGCATGAACGACTCGTTGGTTGATGCTGAAGGATATCCTCGCAATGATATAGATGTCTATAAAGTCAGGCACGCCAGGCACAGGATAATTTGTACGTATTTTATTACCATCAAATTCATCAGCAATCAAACAGTTATTACATGTACATAAGTGTATATAAAAAACATTATAGGTCTACAAAATGATCACAAAGAGCTTATGAAGCAGATTGAACGAGGTCTAATTGATGTTCATTCAAACTACATGGGACCAAGCGGTGGAAGTCCATCACCTAGAAACACAAGGCATATGAACGGATTGAGCAATGGCCATAGTGGAATAGTAATGAATGGGAATGACACCACCCAAAGCTTTGCCACTATTGGCTTGGTACAGCAAGGATCACCAGCTGACATTGCAGTAATATTCAAATTCAATTATTATTATTTAATAACTATTATTTGAAACCACTCAAGTCATGGAGTAAGTTAATACCAACTTCTGTGCAGCCCAAGTTAACAGATTTTTTAGGGATATGAATTCTACACCATAAGCTATTTTTCCAGAGATAGATAATAATAATTTTAAACAAATTATCATTTGTAATAATAATTTGATATTAATAATTCATTTTATATTTTCAGGGTCTTTGTGAAAATGATGAGATCCTGCAGTTTGGTTCAATCAATCACAGGAACTTTTCGGACATAAATCAAGTCCATCAAATAATCTCACATTCAGTGGGTCAGAGAGTTGAAGTGAAAGTCAGAAGAGACCAGTTAATACAGAGCATCACTGTTGTACCACGACCTTGGGCTCAGCCGGGATTGCTAGGCTGTCAAGTGAGACGGCTGTAATGTTTGTATTGTTGAATCTTAATTACAAATTATGATATATGATAATAAATTTTGTGGTGCCTGAGTCTGGTTTCCACAATGTTGGATGTAATTTGAGTTACTTATAAATAAATAAATTATCAAGCTTGTGTTAATTTTATTTTTTCATATGCATCTCTATAAAGTAAAAAATCACTGTATTTATTTTTTGTATTTTACTGTTACTGTAAATTGATATTACTACCTATTATTAGTACTTAAATAAATTTATTACTATTACATATTTGTACTTATAAACTATGAACAAAAACTATTCAGGTTAATAAGTAAAAATTAATAATAAAATTGATACTATTATTTGATTGATATTATAATAAAATCTATAGATTTTTTTTAAAATATGCAAATTAAATATTATAAACTTAAATTATTATCGGAACATCAGAAATAGATTTTATGGTTTATGACCATTGCATTAGTTTTTGGTTTGGCTTTTAATATTGCTTCATGAACTCTTTCTTTAAAAGGTCTCTCTTTGTCATCATCATCTTCATTGCTTATATCTTCATCAGAGCTCCTGTCATAAGTATATTTCATAGTGTAGTCGAAATATAGTTTATCATCCACCAGGCGGTAATCTGGCTTTGTGATTGTTCCACGAAGACAATCATTGTAGTAGCAGACGATTTTCTCTTGGTCATAGGTTTCACATGAACCTGTAACACAATTTATTTAGTTATTTTAAGAAAAATTAAATTTATTTATAAGATATTTTAATACAGTTTTATAACTAATTTCTATGTCATATGTAAAAGTAGGAATTCATTCACATAGAAATAATAATTTTATAAATCCTATGAAAATAAGAAAGCACTTACCTGAGTGATAATTTTTTCCCTTACCTGGTCTCCTTAATCGAGTTGTGAGGACTGCCCTCTCTGGTGCCATGTTTTGGAAGAAGACCAGATAACAAGCCAACATTGTGCCGGTTCTGCCTCGCCCATGGCGACAGTGCACTCCCACTGTCTGAAACCATATCATTCAATGAATTTTATTCTTACTAATTTCTATAAAGTTCTCCGTTGTCCACGTCAATTCAATAAGCATTTATTTGTTTTTTTTTTATGAAAACTGAAGGATACGGGCAGCACCTAGGATAAGCTGATCTTCGGAATACCTCAAGAACTTGCGTCAAGCTGGTGGGTATGTTGGCGCCCTTTTAGGGATAGGTACCCTCTATTTTTCAAAGTCCCCTAGTTTGGGATATATTTATGCAGCCAGCTGATTTCATTGAGCGTCTTAAAAACGGGTATTCACCTCCCGTCCGAATATAAAATACAATTTATATTTTCAGATTAAAGTTCCTTGATTTAATTTTTTCACTACTTGTAAACAGCTATTATAAAATTTATATATATATATAATATAGTGAATACCAATTCCATAAAGTAACACTTATTCTAAATAAGGAAAATTAAAAAGTTGTGTTTATTTTCATTGAAAGTTTTATTTAACTTACCTATGTCCCGTTATGAGTTAAAAAATAAATTTTCACTTTATGGTTTAGACATACCTCACCCATCATCTCGGCTTTCTTACAAATCTCGATGAATTTTATAATTTGCTTCAAGGTCGGCGCGCTGAACTCCTTGACTTTAATAAGTGTGCATTTTAATTTTCTCTTACAGTCCATTACCGGTGGTAATCTTTCGGGAGAGAGAGTGATAATGTGACTTATGCCCACGTCTGCTAAATAGTTTATGTTGGCTAACGTTTGCGGCCAACCCATGGCTGCGATCTTTCCTTCGACAAACCATGTAAAGTTGTATGGCGGGTAGGCTTCATATTCATTTTCCCCCGTTGTATTTTTTTCAACTTTTTCCTCATCTAGATTTGTTTTTACGGGTTCTTCAAGTTTTTCAGTTCTGTCCGCATATTTGTAAAAGATTTTTGCCAATTTTACATTAGGTCCAGCTCGTAACGTAGTCATTATAAGTTATCTAAAAACATCACATTGACGAGTTGTTATTGTACTAAGATTTCTATTCGAATGTTTTGTCTCGTTTTTGCAAATATTCTTGCACGTTAACACAATAGAGACAGCATTTGAGAAGCTGTTTTGATTTATTAACGTATCTTATGTTTCCTAACATCTTATATTTCCTAAAAGAATTCCGGTCCGGACAGTTATAATTTTGTTTAAAATTTATTCGATCTCTGAAAGGGCTTGATAGTGACCGGGCGAGTGATTTAATACTGTCGCACCCATGGCAGAGTATTCGCTTTAATTGGGCTGGCTCGTCAGAAGTGATAGGTACCACGGGCTAACAGAATACTCAGCGTGAAACAGTACTTGTACTGTGTTTGAGTGACGATATCGGAGGCCCTTAAAAGTGCCGCTTAAGGTGTTAAAGTCCGGCACCACAACCATACGCGAACTGTGGCGCTGTTCATGGGCGGCGGAGTTCTCTTACAATATAGGAGACTCACCTGTTCCTTTGTCCGCAATAGAATAAAAAACACTACACACAGAAGCAATAAAATGTTGTTGCCATATCAAATTCGTATTGCTACAATAAGTCCCTATGAAGATTATAATTATGGTTTAAAATACACTGAGCTTGTCGTATTGACTGCAATTACCTTGTGCAACATTCACTTCACTTAAAACACTTTCTCAGGCGTTGATACTTTTATGTGCTGCCGTTTTGTTTAGCCCGAACTACTATTTCGAGATCTTGAATAGAAAGTTTGACGAGTTGGATTCCCGCCAAAAATTACTTTTTGGCATTCAATTTGGTGCACACGTTAAACTAGACCGCGGCATTGATCGAAACGCATAGACAAATTAAATGGGACAAACAGATATATTTTTGGATTTTTTTTATCATTATTTAAACAGACAACTAAAGAAATAAGTTACCCGTGGGAGATCCAGACAGCATAATTGGCCCTAGAATACTTGCGTCTATATAAGTGTCTGTGTAGTCTATATGGTAATTGAGGCCCGTGAAATTATACCTACCGTAAGTGGCGTGAAAACCAAGTAATACAAACAATGCGCTGTTGTCCAAGAGCGGAGGTGATCTTTTTATATAATCCAAAAATATGTCTTATAAAGGTCGCCGGAAGACGCTGCATGCAGGTCACCTCCGATAGGAATTCATTGAGGTCTAAAGGGGAGGCCTATGTCCAGCAGTGGACGTCCTACGGCTGAAATGATGATACATCTGTTATATATATAAAAAATATAAAATATAAAAACTATAAAATCAAATCTGAATTATTATTATTTACATAATCAATTATTGTTTATTTCATTTCTTATGGCGTAGCAGACAAATGAGCAGGCAAATCTTCTATATGGTACGAGAAAACCACTGCTTATGGACAACCGTAAATGTGGACAGACTTCGTACTGGTTGGGTTGCCGGCTTTTTACGCCGCGTTATAATATTATATTAGGATTTTATTGTTGCATTACCAAATAATGGTTACCGAATTTGAAACACTAAACAGCTGTTACGTGAATAAAACATCAAAACAAAGATAAAAACTTTATAATAAAAACTTAATCGCTGTAATAAAATTAATTATGCTTGTGAAATAAAAAATAATAGTAAAAACTTACATCAGGTACACACAGCAATGAAACATTCCTCACAGTCAAATTATTTACAAAGTATATAAAAAATATATAAGATTTTCAGAGGATTTATTATTTTATAGATTATATATTTACTTGATTCTTTAATATTAGTATCCAGAGGTTTTAGGAGTGGTAACACAGTAAGTGCTTAAGCCCATTGCCGAATTAGCAACCTAAAGTAGCAATAGGCAGGCCACATTGCACGTAGAGCAGATGGGCGATGGGGCCGAAAAGTGTTAGAGTGTAGACCACGGACCGGCAAGCGCAGCGTAGGAAAGGTCGCCGGTAGACGCTGGATGAAGATCGCTTAATTTTATTAGCAAAGATGTGTATGTCATAATAATCCTGGCGTTGAAAAGCGATTAATCTTTCTTTCCTTGGCAATGTATATTGCGATTATTTTAAGAGACGATAATTATATCAAAGAACCATGCAAACGTTAAGAAAATAGTTTCCGTGAGGCGATGGTGCCAAAATAAACAAAATCAATTTGTAATTTCCCCAATTAGTCTCAGGAAAAAAAAAAAAAATTGTATGTCTGTATATAATATATACTTATTATATACTTTAGTGTTATATATGATTTAAATTTGATGTGGTTTTCTTAGTTTTTTGTAACGTGGTCGAGATCTTGAAGTTATATTAATAATTCATTCGTAGAAAAAAAAATCAATATTTTCTAATTTATATAAAAACTATAAGCCGTGTAAGTGTTCTAAGGTCTATAGTCTTAAAGCAGGTTTTATTATCCCGTTTTCATAAACGTAGATAGAGAATACTTCTGTTAAGTTTGATATAGGTTATGGTTCTGTCCACAAAATAAAATCTGTTCGTTTGCCAAGTAGAGATCAAAACCAATTAAACCATTTTCTTTGTATATTCTTTCGCTGCCTCGATGAATTCTTCCATCACATCACCGCTCACACCAAATCGTAGAGGATTATTCTCGGTAAGACGTTCGTAATATCTTCCGACTGCTTCCTCTTGCTCACCAAAATCGCACGAACCTGTAATATGAATTTGAAGAGAAAAAAAGCGTGTACTGGGCATGGCTCATTAGTACAGGAACTTCGGGTCAATGGTTCTTAAAATATATTATATTTATTTTTATACTAATGGACTCCCAGCCGTTGACCCTGCCAATACGCCAATATTTTTTTATTTCACACAATATCATTACTAATCGCCTAGGTGTTATTCTGATGTATGTTATTTAAACATTTAATTTAAATCCGTTAAGTCGTTTTTGTACGAATGAGTAACAAACATCCATCCATACATACAAACTTTCGTGGTTTATTATAGTAGGATTATATATTATTACCGGGTCGTATCATCCGTATGACGTTGAGTGCTTGTTCTGGATCGAACCTGTGAAAGTGTACGAGGTAGCAGGCCAGCATTACTCCAGACCTGCTGCGCCCCTGCCGGCAGTGAATCCCGATCACCTGTTAAGAAAGCATCATATATATTCAATGGAAGATACTACGTTAACCTTTCTTTGGTAACTCAATCAGGATTCTGGATTTTTTTATGGAAACGAGAAGACTCACTTAGATTTAGCAGTGTTCCCCATGAACACCCCTAGGTTTTGCATATCCGCGGGTGTGTTGCCAGCCTTAAAGGGACAGTTACGCTCTTTTTTGATTGTCTCCAATTCTTATTGGTTTGGAAATACTTCTTCAGAAAGATTCGACAGATTGGTGGTGCGCGGTAAAATATCAAGCGATAAATTATAAGATGATACCGATAAAGATTTTTCCTACACTGGTTTGAGACTTACCTCGCCATTTTTGTCAGCTTTTTTACAAATATCAATAAATTTCTCGACTTGATCTACAGTGGGGACTTCGAACTCTTCAATGGGTATCTCCGTCCATCTCAGTCGTGGTATGTCATCAATGGGTGGTTTCTTACCCGCTGTCAGTGTTACCAGATGTGTTATACCTTGGTTAACCAAAAACTTCAAGTTCTCTTTGTGCCTGGGGAACGCCATGGCTGCAAGCTTTTTGGGTATAACCCACGAGAATTTCAACGGTGGATACGCGTCCACTTCTTCATCAGGAAATGGGTTTTCGGGTATTATAATGTGTAGATCATTTCGTATCTCTTTTCGTGCGCCCGCTAAGTGTCTGTCATCCTGTTCCGTTATGTCCTCCATCCTAGTAACCACGTGGTATTCGTCCTCCATTATTTTTCCTACCGTCAAAATTCGATTAAGATACCCTCAGACACAATTTGATAGGTTCTGATAACTCTAATACGCACGTAAACACTTCTCGCATTGGCACTTAACACGATTGACCATCGGCGACGATTTTCTTGAATTGACTGACGACACAGCGTCGAACTTGGCACCGCTCGTTTCTGGAGTAACATTTATTTCTGGAGACCCAGACCTTGGCCAGATTTTATCTGCGCACACGCTTATTATTGCCGCTTCTATAGCAGTTTGAATAGAGTTGAACATTGAATGATTTCAATGCTTGACTTAATTGTTTCTTAGACGTGTGTATAAAACAGATATAATAAATTTTACTTTCCCACGTAAATTAGTTGTTTTCGCTACGTTTGAGGTGCGTTGACTATATAACAAATCGACCATTTAACCTTGGCAGATGGTCTTATTTATATTTTGTAGGGTTTTTAGCGTTTTGCTTATAAGGAAACTTTTCAAAAGATATTGTTTGAAAATTAAGAAAATAATCAATGAAATTTTTTTTATGAAGATCCATTTATAATGATTTTGTAAATTTAAGCAAAATTTAGCCAGTCATTTTTACACTATTTTACCTACCTACGATTTTCACTGACTATAGTATTGTATATTTAAGTAAAATGCAGAACTAAGGTGGCTATAACCAAGAACATAGTCCACCACATCGCGTGCCACTGACTATATCACGTAGTAGTGATACACACACTGAATCACTCTTCATCTTTATGGTAAGAGATAGACAACTGAGCTACAATCCGCGCTTTGATTATGTTGCCGGCTTTCGAAGTCCTCACGCAGCGAAACAGTAGCACTGTTTCTCGCTTGTATTCTGTGAGCTGATAGTATCCTCAGACGAGTTATTTGTTGGATTATAATTTTAATATATTAGAATTGCGCTTCCCCATATGATCCCGTGGGTGTCCTAAGAGGCGACTCCGCGTACTATAAAACCTAACTGCGATCGCCAACCCGCTTGCCAAGCGTGTCGATTAAGGCAAATACGCCCATGGAGATCCGAAGGCGAGGCCTTTGTCCAGCAGTGAAATAAACGAGTCAATTTCAATAAGAATAATATTTAATTACATACAACGCAGGTGTAAACTAAGATGTAAATATATCTAGAAAACAATATTCATCCTTACATACATACTTTTTGACCAATACTTTGAGCCAATGGAAAAAACATTTCACAATCTTTTTTAAGTACATTCACAATACTAAATACCAACAATAAATATTTGTAATTGATTTCTTAGCCCTGGTATAAATGCGATAGGTCTGCTCCTCACTTACCAACGATTTGTAAAATAAAAAGGATTTATGCATAAATAAAAACGATTTCACTGTAAAAAAATTGATAGCAAAATTCATTTCCAATGCTAAAAACTTCGTAATACTTATAACGCGAACAAAAAAGCTAAAAAATATATAAAATCACACCTGAACTAGTAGAAAACGCTAACGAATTGCGCACATCGTGTCGGCGGAACTGTGCGTTTTATACAGATATAAAAAGACGTGATATGGAATGTAACATCGATAATATTCACCTAAGTACGTACGTAATTGCAAGGCTTAGATGATATGTGACATTACCCTTAGTCTTAGGAGTATATCTTTAGTGTTAACTAAAATAAGATATAGGCTAATGCTTTGATCTACAACTAATTTAAAATTAAACGATACACAAGAGTAACTAAAAAGCATCACGAGGACCATTCAAGTACTACGCAACGCACCTTCTGAGTTTTCGACCCTCCCTAAACGTTACGCTTTATCCAAGTAGTTTGTACCCAATTTTATATGGTATGGCGGACAACGGAGCAGGTGGATCTCTTATACGGATAGATACCACCGCCGCCCATCGACAACCGTGCCACACTCCGCATATTAGTTGTGTTGCCGGTCATTTACGCCTTTATCGGCATTATTAATTGCCTCCGATATGCTCACTCACTCAGCGAAACACAGTACAAGTACCGTTTCACGCTGAGCATTCTGTGAGCCCGTAGTAACACTGGACGAGAAGGCTCAATTTGTGCGTCAGCATATGCTTCAGCATTCCACTGTCAAGCCCTTAATAATATGTAATAATTAATAAATTACATTATAATTGTTCCGTCCAGAATGTGAACCCTCTCTCTTTGCGGTAGGCTTATAAAACCACTTAGCTACAAAGCTTTCAAAGACGTAACGCAATTTTTGAAGATTTTTTACCCTCCCTCCCTAAACATTACTTTAAGTTATTATATTTAGCTAAAATTTAAATTCTCAATTATTTTGCTAAAAATAAACAATATATGTTCTAATAAACCTGTAACCACCCAAATAGCGTTCCATAATACTCGATGGCTCTCTTGATAAAAAAATTTAAAAGGCATTTGATCTCGTAAACCACGATTGCTGAACCTTTCAGAGCTTGAATGCTTATCGCGATTATACGACGACCTCTAGTTCTCTACAACTAAATGTGTATAAACAGTAGTGTGTTATCATAGTTGCAAAACGCTCCATATAAATTATTGCTAGGGAGTCTCAAGGCACAACATCAGGCCCCAAACAAGGTTGCAGTAACGACGCAATATTGGCAACAGTTAAGAGATTCAAGGCACTAACAAAAGTACGCCTCGTCAAAACATGAAAATGAACTTCAACATGGTAATAAATTAACGAATAATTTCATTTTTTCCTACTCATCATATTTTTAAACTCGAAAACATGAACGTTAGCACCTTCCATGGGAAGTGGAGTCTTACACTAAAGCATCATTGTAAACTCTATAATACAATACTGGATTCCGTTAAGTACACATATTTCTAAAATCAGGGGCCGACTACAAACAGATAATACTATTCATTTGGAAATTATGTCAAACTTGAATAAGTGAGAGTTGAAGGGAACACAATGGCGTTATCGCTTATAGATGTTTCTCGCAAATGCAGGCCCATGGGCAGCGTTTCTCTCTTTTAGAAGTACGCAGCAATTACAAATACAAATATATTTTACCAGTGATCACGCTCAGTGAAGTAAAACTTTTAGTGGCAACGAGATACGCTTTTACAATAGGATCCCAGAAAACGTTTAAAATATTTTTGTTAATAAATTGAAAATAACTGTTAGGGGACGTTTGTGACAAAGCAAACTAGTGTTAATGATTTTGTAAATGATGCCACGCCTTGGGAATATGTACATGCCAGGTATATATCACGAAAGCAAAAAAATTACATCCACTGAGTTTATTTCGCCGGATCTTCTCGGAGGGCTTGAAACCGGCGGTATTGACTGTACCGACTGATTTTGAAATTCGAGCTGAACCGAAACGAGCTGCATTTTTTATTTATTTTGAATAAATAATAAAATATAATAAAAATATTTCATTTCATATTTTAAATATGTCACACGATAAAACGATAGTCGAGCTGTATATAACTTTTAAGCGGTATAGATAGTCACTCTCACTTTTGGAGGTCCATAAGTGAAGAAAAACTCTCTTAACAGAGGTTTCTGTTTCTCATTATTAGAAAGAGAGCTTAAATAGTTAGATCCTGCCTATCAACCCTCACTTACAGAGTTTCCTCACTTACTCAGGTTTGACTTTACATACAGTTAACAAAGCAACCAAAATATCGGTCCAACTCATATATATAACTTTACATACAGTGTTTTTAGTCCGCAATGCATTCCTAAACTACCGAACCGATTTTAATAAAATCTATCTAATCCCAATTTACAGATGAGATACACACTTTATAATACCAAAGACACCCAATGGTCTAAAATATTTATCTGATTACTATATATTTATTATATAACATATATATATAACATATGTTATACAGAAAACAACAGATCTTTCTATAGGATACATTTCAAAATCGGTTCAGTAGATCTAGAGATTACCCTAAAACCTCACAAACCAAATTAACTTTTTATATAATATTTTTATTTTATTTTTATATAATATCAGTATAGATAATATTTCTTTTCTGTTCTTCTTAGATTCGGGTGCGTTCTTGAAGAGTTCATATGACTAATTAACGTTTATAAGTGATCATGTTTTTAATTCTATATAAATAGAGATATTATTTGGTTGCTGTGAAGATATATATACATATAAATAGAGAATAAATAAGGAAACAAATTTAGTAAATATTGACATTTAAGAGATAGGAAAATTGTTAGATATTATTATATACTTTGAAGTATCAAAACGGTAACCAAGTGTAGGAAAAGAGAAATGATCAGACCCCCAAATGGAATGTTGCTAGAATACTAATTATTGGAATGCAATTGATAATTTCTACCATATATTTTGACATAATTATTGTCATTCATGGACAGACCGATCGATTCTATTTTTATGTAGCGATTTATTTCACTATTTACAATCTAAGGCAGCGCATTCCCAACCTATTTCAGCCACGGACCCCAAGGAATTCAAGGAAATATTTCACGGACCCCTTAATAATATAAATAGCTAAGAAAATCAGATTAGGTTATCTATTTTAGTAATTATTAGCGTTTGTCCTGTGATGACACCGCGGACAACAATAAAAATACTCGCAGACCCCCGGGAGTCCACGTCCCATAGGTCAGGAACCACTGATCTAAGGCCATTTAAGGAACATTTCTCGAATTGACTCATTTTTAAATTCGACGCTGATTAGCTTTGATCAATGTTTACTGTATCGGTCACGCGATTTTGAGACATTGATTAAAGTTGACAACGGCTACATATATAATTGAAATTACAGTACTATTGTAACATTAGATTGATATTTTTTTAATTTCTCGTGTTTTATTCTCTTCCTCATAGTATGGCCTGTATCAAATTTCTTCAAAATCTGTACATAATTGTGGGAGTACATAACCGAAAATGGTATTCACAATAACTTTTGCATTATTAGTGAAGAGCCATATTTATAAAATTCTTTAAAATAAAACTTTTTCTTATGGTATAGCGTAGAGCGGAGCATGTGGGTCTCCTATAGGAGATATGTAAGAATGGTAAGAGAACACCCATACACAACCGCGTCACTGTCCGCGAATTGTTTCATTTACTCGGCGAAACAGAAGAAGTACTGTTTCACGCAAAGTATTCCTTCAGAGCAATTAGTGTATATGCTTCACTATGGCTCTCCCACGGAAAGAGCCTAACTTTTTTTATGTTTAGTAATATTTTGAATTTAAAAACATCTTTGGCTTACAAACTTACTCAATGTAATATTACAATAGTTCTGTTTTTACTATAAAAATGTTCCACCAATATATACTTACCTAAATGTACCCGCAAATTGAAGATTCTATACCAAAATTCATATAAGACTCTTAGGTTCGAGTCCTTGTTCAACAACTAAATTTTAATACATACGGACGCATTATAAAAATGTTTTTAACTCTGTTCTAAATGGATATGTGGTGACCACAGTGGTAAGTGGCCAATTCGCACCAGGGTTTCCTCACAAAGGCCGCCTGCCCAACCGATACCGGCGCAGTATGTACTAGAGGTGTAATATTTGTCCATCATCTTTCGAGAGCGGTTGGTAGGCTGGTTCATGTTCTTGCAAAGTCACCGCCGTCAAGTCTACTATCTCATCCTGGTCTTCTTGGTCGAATCTGAAAAACGTTTTATCCAATTGAAACGCGTAAACTATTCAGTGGTAGTATGAATATCATAACAGCAAATTTTCTTTTTTTATTTATTTCATCACCAGAACGTGAAAGAAATTTATTTCAAAGATGATGTTAATATTTCGTGGTTGAAATTCAAGTAAGCGTTATTGCAATATCGTCTTTAAGAGTGGTGTTATGACTTTAATAGTTTTTTTATAGTATAGCAGACAACGGAGCAGATGGGTTTCCTATATGGTAAGAGAACACCGCCGCCCATAGACAATCGCGCCACCACACCACTTTAGCGGCATTTTAAGGGCCTCCGATATCCTCACTCACTCAGCGAAACACAGTAGAAGCACCGTTTCAAGTAGAACTACCATTTCACGTTGAGTATTCTGTTAATATATAAAATAATAATATATATAAAAATTGTTGTACATAGATTAAAATTAGCTGGTTACCTGTCTTCGTCTGGTTCGCTTGAAGGCTGCGAGTTGCGGCTGGCCTCTACCAGCGAGAGACCGGCTCGTTGGTTCGCCGGCCGAACTGTTATTATTAAGTTGGAAGAGTTTGCCACCATCATGTCCGTCACCTGTAAAAAACGCACAAAAATTACAAATAACACAGATAACGATTGGCCTTAGAATTTGGACTTTTTTAATTAAGGAACCAACACAACCAAAGCGCGGATAAAGGTGCGATTGTATATGAACTATCCGCTATACAATAAAAAAAACTTTATTTTGTAGTAAGACTTAACAGGTACCATATCATAAAATCTTTATTGGCAATAAAACATGGATTTTACTTGATGTTAGAATAAATATATAGTGCTAACATGTTTTGTAAGAATATTTCATTGCATGCAAATAAATTATTTAGTAGGTATAATATATATTATGTGATATATTTGTCCGTCGGCGGAGGACCTCCTGCTCATTTCCCACCGTTTGCATGTAAAAAATCTTGATTATGGGTAGCTCAGCCAACACGTACAAATAAATAGGTAAACAAATCAGATTGTATGTTTTTTTTTATAGTAACGGTGGCAAACGAGCTGAAGGCTCACCTGGGGCAAGCGGTCCTCCGCCCATGGACACCCCTAGCCTTTGCAGAGCCGCGGGTGCCGCCTACGTTCGTATACGTAGATACAAACACATACCTGATCCAAGGTCTTGTTGGACACATCTATACCGTTAACTTCTAGCACCTCATCATTGACGCCCAACAGACCCGTGGACTCAGCAAGACCACCTGGCACCAGCCGAGATATGAAGATTCCCGGCGACCGCTCCACCCCGTTTGGGGTCACCCGAACCGAAGTGCCGTCTCTGAGAGGTTTTTAATTATTTATTTAATCTTAACATCAGACTCAATTATTCACATAAGTAAACACAATAAAAACAAAAAAAAACTTAAAAAGATACATAATTTAGAAGGCTATCTAATTTTACTTTGACTACTGAGTACTTTCATAGCTATGTGGTTTTATAAGCCCATCAAGAAACGAGAGGTATCGGCTTCGAATACCGGTCCAAACAAAAAAATATAATTTAAGTTTTTATTAGGGTTTTGGAACATTGTCACACCCGTGGAAGAGCCATGCAGAAGGATATGCTAACACACTAATAAGGTAGGCTCGTCCCAAGTGATACCACGGGGTCAATATCACGCATAGATTGAAACGGTACATGAACTGTTTCGCTGAGTGGGTGAAAATATCGAAAACCATTGAAAATATGTCGCGTAAGCGGCGTACAAATCCGCACAACCAAAGCGCGTACGGGGGCACGGTTATCCATGCGCGGTGGTGTACTCTTACTATATAGGGGACCCAGCTGCTCCGTTATCTGTATACCATAAAAATCTAATTACTTGTATAAACCCGAGCGGACGGTTTATACTATGGGCCCCGCGGTCGTCGACTGCCCGCGTCGGATAAGAATACACCTTCCACCGCAATATTTAAGTGCAGAGTGAAGCGGTGGCTGTTGCTGGAGGTGTTCTATAGCGTGGGGGAGTTGTTCAAACTCCCAATTGTTTCCAACTTTGTGTTGAACAAATAAATATAATGACAGACTTTTTTTATGAATAAATGTATCACATTGTTTAAATAGTGGATTTACGCTTTGCATTATCGCATTGTTTTACGGTAAAGCGACATAATTTCAAGGCCCTCCCATATCATCACTCACTCAGCGAAAAGAAGAGAAAATTGGCCAACACGCAATCTCCTTTGAACAGCGGCCAAAGATGGCGAAGGATACCTTATAAAGAAACCGAGCGGTCTGTCTGAGCCGTGCTTGAGCAATTTCACTCGCCGACACGTCTCCGGCACAATGTCCACATCTATGATTGCCGATACCTGAAATCCGAGATGCACTTATTTAGCAGATCAGTTAGTCACTTTGATTGCATTGATTATACAAGAAAGATATGTTATGCGGTCCCTAGAACCTGCTTTGTGCGTAAAGTCTATGCCTTATTTGCTCTCGGTAGGTATCTGTCGGACAATTTAAGGTTCAACGATTCGTCCTACAATAAACAAAATGTTGAAATTTATATTTTTTGTTGTTCATTGTGTTAATTTAAATATACTGTATTCACGACCCTCGTAAACTCTCCCTCTCATTAATTTCTCAATCTGTTTCACTTTTATTATTGTGTGGCTTTGTCAGTGGCATATGTTTTTCCTAAATAAATAATTAAAAAAAACTGATTTGTTTTCTCGCCATAGGATATTATGAAATTAAGAAAATTAAAGAAAACGCCCTAAAGTTTGGGTAAGTCGTTATATAAAAAGGCAAGCTTTGTCACATATCCGTTTAATTATGACTCGACATCGTTTGAGAAATTTGCGTATATTTGTTGATCATGTTTATGACATTAATGTGTTAAGAAGTATGGATTGTTTATTTGCGAGAGGAAATAAATCATACGTGAACGTACAAAGCATAAAGCACTCACCATTCTAAAATCATGAGGATTGGATATTGCGAGCCCCTTGTTCTTCGCCGGAGTCCCGCTCAGTATCGATGAAATTATATTCCTAGGCCGCATCGTTCCGTAGCCATTTAATTCTTCTAGACTATCACCTGAAAATTATTAATTCAATATATACAACCGGACAGACCGACGCCTGGTGAGAAATTACCGCCACCCATAGAAAACTACGCTGCAATGGATTCTCTGGTTGTATTTGCTTGTTTTTGGGGGAGGCCTATGTCCAGCAGTGGACTTGATTGGCTGATGATGAACGATGATTTGCTTGCGTCTTACGCCGCTTATGCGGTAAGATAAGCCTTGGTATCCTGCGGTATTCACACTCCGAGATACATATTAGTACAATTTTCACGCTGGTTATCTATATGGTACTCCGAACTGGTGTGATAATTAGAAATGAAACACTTGATTCATTAAATGTAAACAATATCACGCTAGGATCAAAAAGATAAAAAAATATGAAGGAAAATTCCAGCTTTTAAAGGTATATAAATAACTCTCTTCTCACAACTCCTCCGTCTGTTACAGAAATAAATCGAAAAGAATCCTTGGTTTGGGTAAATGTTAGCGATATTCCAATATCGAAAGAATGCTCCCATGACGTAATTCTCTTGAGATACAAAGACATTATGTGGTATTTTGTAGTCAGCAGGTCTCACGGTGAACAAAGATCGAGTTCAATACCTAATATAGAGGCTGTTAGTCACTGTCAATGGTGTATGAAACATGACATTGCATTTATTTATATGTACAAATTCATATTTTATACTTTTTTCCACCCATTGGAAAGCCATATTGAAGCCCATTCTGACGCACAAATTGGGCCAGAATACTCAGGTTGAAACAGTACTTGTAATGTATAAGTGAGTGAGGATATCAGTAGTAGGATATCAGGAGTAAGCCCTAATGCCGCATAAGCTGTGTAAAAGCCGGCAACACAACCAATGCACGGATTGTGGATTGGTTGTCCATAGGCGGCGTCGTGCTATTCCCTATAATAGACCCATCTTCTCCGTTGTCCGCTATACAGTTAAAAAAATACGAAATAGGAATCGCAGCTAGCCTATTGTAAAGGAATGGGCTTCATCGAAGAAGGTCTCGTTTCCTTATTATTGACACATTTCTGAATATTCAGAAATAAATAAATATTACTGTGGTATAAAATTTTATGAACACTCATATTAACCGCTAAATATGATAACGTCACGATGTTCACGAGACCCGGATCACACATTCGCGGGTCTATAGCGGATTAAATGTAGCCTACATATTATATATTATATTATTATATTATTAGATCAGTATAGGAATGAACTTAAACGATTAAGGCATTCAAAGCAATATATACATATAGATTAATAAAATTGGAGTGCCTGTTTGTAATATTAAAATATATTAAAATAGGTGGGAAGAGAACACCGCCGCCCATGGACAACCACGCCACAGTCCATTATTTGTGTTGCCGGCTTTGTACGCTGCTCAAGCGGTATAATTTGAAATGCCTCCGATAACATTATTCAGGGAACAGAGTACCTACAAGTATCGTTTCACGCTAAGCATTCTATGAGCCCATGGCACTTCGGACGAGGCGGCCCAATTAGTACGTCAACATGGCTCTCCCACGGGTGAGAACTTTCCTTGATAATATCAGCTGTAGTTCAAAATGTTATCATGGCCAAAAAAATGATATCCCACTGAGTTCCTTGTCGGTTCTTCTCGTAAAGGTATATCGTCCGAACCAATAGTAGTTTTACTAACAATTGTAAATGGGCTTGCAAAAGTACCCTTTGAATAAATACTTATGAATTATGAAACAAATAGAATTTAGTTTTGGCGCCATCACAACCACAAGCGCCTTTTATATTTCATAGAACTGTTTCTCGTCGTTTTATGTATAAAGTAGTTTAAAAATGATATGTCATTTTAAGTTTGACTACTCGCACAAACAAAAATAAATAAACTTTTAAGACTTTGAGGTTTAACATTCAGCGAAACGAGTTGTAATTTTAGTATCCAGAGCCGTAAGTCTTAAAAAAAACATTAACTCATACTGGTGGGTAATAAAAAGGTTTAAGTTTCTATTACTTTTATTGCTCATTCCAAAATTATGCTATCGTATTCTAGTCCACCCATCAGCGTTTGATTACTATTACAACATGCATACATAATTACGCATTTACTAAATAAAGCAACTAAAAAGTTACATTAAAGTGAAAGCCAATCGTTGCTAAGATTATCAATATAAAAACGTCCTATCAACTTATCCACGATTTCCACGTATGAAATATAAACAAGAACTAAATCCGTTAAATTTTCGTACACAAATATGTATCAAACGAAACAACGCCAAACTCTAAAAAGTTTTACATCGTTTTCAAATACACAAAGTCGATGTTATCATTATTATGAACAGTATAATTTAATTCAATGTTACCATACCATAATACTTAAAACTTTACAGGCGTAGATAACCTCTTTAATGATTAATCAGATAAGGTGTCCCATGGTGAACATAATAGCTGAGCCCACATTGGTGTGGCGCATTCTATGCTAATCGTAAGCGCACACAATGATAAACGTCTAATTGACGTCACTATTAATTAATAACTACGTTAAGAACTTTGCAAGTCAAACTTAATGTAATCTTTCTTCATTCCATCATAATGATCACTTATGGACATCCTGTTACAGAACATGCACATATTATTTCAAAAGAAAGCCTTTACTTCAACCGTCAAGTTAAACTTATATTCATAATACGACGCCTTCTATACTATTGTGGTCAGTAACATAATATAACAGTAACATAACGAATCATAACTATGTCACTAATTACATACACACAATAAATATCTTCCATAATATTATATACATATATATAATTCCCGTATTAATATTCTATGTCAAAATTTATCAAATATACATAACAATAGCACAAGTTAGCATAGGATAAAGCATAGTCTGAACTCACATTGTGCTTAAATTACTATGTATTCAACGAAGCATGACTTATAAATAACAACTCTTAAATTGAATAGCGTTTTATATGGTTATTGAAGCTCTCAATTTTATTTTCCTAGAATTATATTAATTCTTATAATATAAGAATTTATTCTTTTATATAATATAAGCTAAGGTATTAGTAGCACTTTACTTAAAAATTAAAGGTTACATTCAAAAAGGCAACATTCTCGAGATGTATGCAGTCCCAATACCATGTCCCAAGAAATATATTAATTATATTGTTTATCAACCATACCAAAATAAAAGCTACCAACATATTGCAACTATGCCATTGACATATATGGTAGTTTTTAACTAGAACTCGTTCTAATTGAATAAATAAGTAGGTTAAGACAGTTGTATGCAGGTTAAAAGAAACAATTATAATTAAATAAATTTAATTCCTCATTACTTTGTGCTACATCAGTTCGACACTAAAAAAACTACATATTGTTAATATTTTGATGGAAAATTATTGATGAAAATCTCCATTTTACATTTACATACACTTGTGGTATTTATGCATTTATTGCATGTTATTCACAGAAAGTCTATGATTTTATAATAAATTTTTAAAACTAATTTATATTTTCCTTTAATTTATTCAGAAATCTAGTCTTAATGTTAAAATTATAATGATCTGGTCCAAAGACTTTTTTCAGCATTCACATTCTTAATAATTAAAGTTTATATGTATATACATTTATTATTTGTGCATTAATATATTATAAACAACATACCTTTTCTTTGAATTATAACCCTTAGAAGTGGTCTAGCTGTAAGTAATGCTCTTGCCAAATTATCATCATTATTTATTGGTAAGAGGTCACCATCCCGTGGATCTGTGTAGCTAATAAGAAACGCCACATCATGTAGACCATGTAGCTTCTCTATTAATGCTTTAAAGTCATCATATTTTAGTTTTTCTGATTTATTTAATGAGAAACGACGAAATTCAGCATCAAACTAAAACAAAATAATCATTACAATTTTATAGCTTACATTTAAGTATGAATAAAGATATTTTTATAATTTTGTTTTTAATGAACATAGTGGTGAGTTCTGAAAACATGATTATCAGCAATAGTTCTGTTCTATAAAGTACAAGTTGGTAAAAATATAATTGTCCACTAAGCTTTCTGTTAACAGATCTACTAAGTGCTATTAACTATATTGTTTACTTGTTTAGGAATGTGAATTGTTGAAATTGTGTTGATTTAATCTCCTCAGAAATGAACTCTTAAAATAAATTGATCTCTGACAAAGTTTAACTAACGAAAATTGAGACTAAAGTACGTGTTCGTTAACTGTCGAGATAATCAACAATCATTGTTTCATCAAATGCAATTATTTCATGAGGTATGTTCATACTGAGTAAATAGGTAGTACATTCATAATTATAAACAAGCAATATCAACTATTTTAAATATGGTTAAATGGTATAGAAATTTGAATACCTTCGTCTTTACTTCCACACTTTGACTTTCAATCCGAGCGGCGATCTTATTTTTCGACATTTCGAAAGCATTTAACACTTACACACACTATAAAAGTTACATCAAAATAATTAGGCACTTAATACAAGAATAAACATTGTAAACTTTTATAAATTTTAATTAAAATGAGTCTGAACACCAACACTCGCGTCGAAATTTATTGTAAATTAAATGTCAACTTCTTATTACAGAATATTTAGAGCATTAGTAATAGTCCACCAATCAGAATAATATTATATTATGCATTTTCAATTTCGATTGGTTAAAATTGTTTGTTGTTAATGTCAATTCACAAAGTAAAACTTATACCTATGCGCATGAAGATGTCTTCATAAGATTTAGGTACGCCCTGACGGCTCACCTCATTTAAGCGGCGCCAGCGTGATTTACACTCTACAAAGAGAGTTACTGCAAAATGCTGCGGGTTATCCAAAGCCAGACGCTTCGATGCATAGTCAGCATGTGCGAAGTCCGATGCAAAACGCCGCTCTACGTGAGGTACGCCAGCATCCAGAAAGACTTGCGGATGGAAAGCGTCTCGCAATGACGATGTTCGAGAGGGCGGACGCCTCCCGATTCCGTACCGTTCCTAAACTTGATAATCCTACTACTCTGATACTGCCGCCACGTGAGAAATCTCCTCTGCCGTAACCATATACGACGTCTCTAAAGGGCAGGAGCTGCAGCTTCGTCCATTGGTCGCTCCACTGGACCTCTCCAGAATTATCCGGGACTCCCACCCGGTAGGCTATGACCGCGAGCTACGCCTAGCTACATTACGCCATCATTACGAGCTGAGTTCTACTACCGGCCGTCCGTTCTTCTGGCAGTTTGAGGGCCAACCCAATCACCGCTCTCTTTCCACAGAGCGCGCACCTTCCCTTTCGCTTGAAGGGCCGCCAAGGCCGAACAAGCTAACTGCATGGACCCCTCAGGGCCTGTGACCGCAACTCGTGACCGTAAAGTAAAACTTACAAGAAGTACGGGTGTTTCGATCATTACAGGAAAAATTTAATTTAATTTTACATTACTGCTGAATAAAATGAAATAAATAAAAGCTAGAATTATGTTATATTTATTATAGTTATAGGTATAAATCTCAAAATTAGCTTTGAACTAATAAATAAATATTTGATATTAATAAAACCTTGGAATTATCAAAACATTTGACAAACTGTGAACTGATAACTACGTCAAAGTCAAATATTCACTGTCTAGAGGCCATCCATCGGCCATCAAAAGTCATAAACTCGAAAAACAAAACTATGGATTAATTCCTTGAATTGAATTGATGGATTCCTCAAAACCCAGGAGAAATCTAAATACAATAATTCTTACTGTACATACAACAAAAAATTAAATCTAAGCCCTTGACTATGTCTTCCTTAAAAAATCCTCATGCTGAGCGCAACAATCCATGTCTCAAGGTAAACGTTTTTATGTTTGCTGATATGTTATGTATTACTTATTTATTAATTTATCTTGAAATTTTTTACATTTTAGGAACAAGAAGCTTCCTACAAGTGTTTAAATAAAAATGGTTATGATGTAGAAAAATGTGAATTATATTTCGACAACTATAACATGTGTAAAAAGTTTTGGGTAAGTGAACAAAATATACTTGCTATAAATAAAAAATAAATTAGTGTATATTATAAATACAAATACTAAATTTTTTTTTAAATTGAATAAATCTAGAGATTTGATTTTTAGAATTATCCAGTCTATGGGGGTTGTAACATTTAACATTTTGGAAGCCCTGGTTTTAACAAAATCAGAAACCTCATTCGAAATTATGGCTAGTAGAACATGATGTAACGATTTGTTAGTAACTCATTACATTAAATTTTTTCTAGTGGAAAGTTTCTAAAGACCGCAAATCAAAGGGCTTGACACCATACCTACCTGACGTTACAGACAGAGAAGACATAAAACAAGAGTACTTGAGAAAAGTCTATTTTGCCTCTTAATATTAATTTATTTTGGATAAGGATGTTATTCTATTTATTATCTACTGAAAATAATAATAATGATAATCCTATGTAAACAAACACTAATTTTAATGAATGTAAAGAATAAACAGGATAGAAATAAAATATATTATTATATAGTTTTATTTTTCACAAAAATACTATGCATTATGAAAGCAGTGTTGACTAAATATTATAATAGAACCATGTCTGAATAGCTTTAGCTAACAAAATTATATATTGCATTTTAGACAAAAATATACTAATATGCAAGTATTAAAAATAAAATTATCAATTATTTCCTTTTCTACCTACACATTATACTATGAAGGCATGTCAGGAAGAGCTTGTTATAAATACATTTGTACAATTATTCAGAAAACAGAAATTACAACATGATTTTTTATAAATAATATAAGAAACAAAACTTCTAAATTACAATCTAAACATTGAAAAAAACAACTTGACCACTATTTCTTGATGCCAAAATGTTAAACTTGTATAAAAATCAGAAAATTGTACATTATAAGCAACATTACTGCATAATTTTGTTGCTTAAATATCTATGTTCAAAAATAACTGTACTTTATCTTTATTAATATAATTAATTTCAACAGCTCAATTTTCCAATCTAATAATACTACTTAAACTGTTGAAACAAACTTTAAGTGACGTTTTTACTTCTTAACACTGAACATAAGGGAATGTAGTTGTTAACAAACCAATTTTCATACAACGAAGACTGAAAGAGATCATAGATAAATGAATTGCAAGTTATTCTTATAATGATAAGTAATTGACATATTATGTACTAAGAGTTATTAAAACTGTCTTTGATTTTACTCAGCATTGAAACTAACACAATTGCTTAAGAGACTCCTAAACTAAGTCTTAGGTTATTAGTACTAAAGGCTAAAATACAACATGTCTTTACAACCATTGATAAATGTATTGCTTAAAATTGTAATTTCATCAATCTTATCTAACTTGTTCGCTCTTATATTCCCTTCCCCCATATTAATGTTGCCTACTCTGTGAATAATAGACTACATAAAAATGCCTGTATACAAGTTATAATTAAACAAGAAAAACACATGTGAATATGTGAGTAAGAAACTACTAATCTTGCTACTATCTCTGTTGGGACTATGTATAGGTTTAAACCTCTAATTGTATTCTTTTACTATGCTGTCCATTTATCTTCCATAAAATCTGATACAACTTATAATACTGTAGTAAAAATATGATTATTTTATTTTCATATTAAATCCTGGTATGTCTATGAAATTGCATTTATTATAGCCATAATAGGTGGGTATGTATATCTTAAGTAACATATTTTATTATAATTTGCATTAAAATATGTTATTATATTTTAAAAATAAACTTAAAATACATTGATTAATACTAATACTTGATAATAAATACAAAATTAACTAAACTCTTAACTAAAATAGAATCTTAATAAACATGACAATAACAGACAATGGATGCTGCAGACACAAAAAGTGAATACCCCTTTACAAAACCATACCGTGCAAATACTTACAAGATAATGAAACATTCAGTTTTTTTTAATTTAAAAGTCATAAGTACTAGGAATATTTTCATTTTTTACTCTCTATATTAGCCTAGATTTGTTTTTACAATTGTCCATACAAACTTATTATAAGTAGCTACCACTCTTTTTTGTATTACATAAGCAAGATACTTTCATTTTGTAATGAAGCTGTGCCATTTTAGACATAGTATTGATTATGAGTCATTAGTCATTTCAGTATAACTTTAATCATTTTTAATACAATATTTTAAGATATTTGTCAATTTTTTGCAGTGGAAATGATAAGACTAATTAGTACAGCGCGCTTAATCGTCAAGATTGAATGCAATAAATAAGATAAGGACGCTGCTGATACAGAACTATTATAACATAACGACCATTGTTACTCTAAATATTTTTTGATGAACACAGCTAAGTCATTTATTTTTTAAAATTTAAATTTATTAATTATAAAATAAAACCTAAAACAATTTTTTTTGCAGTAGAACACAATTTTTTATATTTAAAAACATAAATATCTTAATTAGGAGAACATCTTCCAACTTTTATGTTCTTGTTGTCTGAAGCATTGTTACACATAACATTTTCAAACGTTAAAGATAATATTCTGTTGATTAGCTATCAAATACACACTGAAACTAAGAAATTTACTGTCGTATTGTACTATTACATTGCTTTACATAAAACAATATTTGAAATATTCTATCACACTCTAGCTAGCGTGCACTTGCCTTTTCAAAAACGAGACAGAACACTAACATTTGACTTTTGAAAGTTATTAAATGAGGACAAATCTGGGTACTTCTTTAAATATTATGTTTTTGATGATACAATTCTGGCGTAGTGTTGTGTTAGCATACATTGTCATCTAAAAGTCAATCCGTACGTTGTTTTATTAGGAAACATCTTATTCTGAAGTGGTCGCACATCTGTCGCACCTGAAACAAATAAAATTATAAAACATAATTTTATAACGCGCCCATATTAGGTATTATTATCACTATACTAGAATTACTCTAAGAAAAGAAAACAAAACTATTTATTTTAACTATTAATGTAGCAGTATTGTTTCCTAATTTTTTTCCTTTAAGGCTTATGTGTCGTGTTCACCACTCTGTGAAATCAGCTGCCTTCAGAGGAATTTCCACACCTGTACGACTTAGGTAGCGTAACTATACCAAAAAGGCCGGCTACGACCCAACTACGTTTGGGGGTGTCCATGGGTGAAGAATTGTGATTGTGAAACTTATCCTAGGTGTGCGTTCTGCTCGTTTGTAATAATAAACTTTATTATACACTTTCATCATCATCAGCCTTAACATATTGCTTAAGCTAATTCACAAATATATTTTTCAACAAAATAAAAAAATTATTTTATATTTATTATAATTATATTTTATAGTTCTTTGTGAACAGAACAAATGAAAGTATTTTTAAATAGCTTCTCAAATTCACATAAAAGCTGATCCTTCGATAAAAAGCTATTAATATTAAAACAGATATTTCTCAAATAGGTGTTAAATAAAAATCTTTAATAATTATTTGAATGTTACTCACCACACAAGTACCATAATGTAGATGAGCGACTAGCACCAGAAGGGTCATGGTATAGAATATCGCCAGTTCGAGACCCGGGAATACAATCGTCGCTAGGATACTCGCGCTCAGAGGCCACAGCAACCAGTTGACTACCTCACACCGCTGATTACTCATCTGACTCACTATGAGACGGCACTGATAAAAAATTAAAAAAGTATTGCAAAAAAGCGGTTATAAGCTAGCATCACGCTCTTAACCCCGGATTCCTTTGCCTTTCAGATTAAAGTTTAAAAAGGACTTACTGGCATCACGAGTTTCTTAACTCTATCGCTGTGGTAGAAGCATTACCATACCAAGATACAACAAGTTCACAGAATGCTAGCCTGAAAAAGTACCTTGTACTATGTAAGTTTAACTCGATATAAGCCCACACCACAATCAATCTTATTTTAATTGTTTTGTCGAATTACAAGTCACCTTTATATCAAACAGCGATAAAAACGGACGACACAACCAATCTTATTTCAATTGTTTCGTCAGGTCAACTTACATTTTTTTATGGAATAGCGAACAACGGAGCAGATGGTCTCCTACATGCTAAGAGAACACTGGTTGCGTTTCCGGTTTTACACACCACTGAGACGGAAATATTAACGGCCTCCGAGATCCCCACTCAGCGAAACACAGTAGAAGCAGCAATTCACGTGTATATTAGTATCATAATCGGTTCATACTCACAGCCACGTTACTAAATAGCGTTCCTATAAGTAGAAACACGCCTCTGGGTTCCGTGTCTACCAGATGTGTTCTATGTACCCAAATCGACGATACAAGGAAAACACTTAAAATCGACCATAAAGGCCGAATCGCCTCTAAGGAGCTTCGCATTTTGCCTGTGCGCAGTTTGTATGACCTGAGGATTAAATTTTAATTAATTTCCTTTAATTTATGGAATAAGAAAGTCCGAGCATTGGTTGTGTTGCCAGTTTTTACGTCGCTCAAGCGCATTTTTAAGTGCCTTCGATATCCTCACTAACTTAGCGATACACAGTACAAGTACCGTTTCACGTAGAGTATTCTGTGAGCTCGTAGTCACTTCAGCTTCTTAATATTAAGACGTGAAGAAGTGGCTATGTGCTCCTATGTTTTTTATACTGGCCCTACAACTGTCAAGCCCTTCTAGAAACCGACTAAAATAATTGTCCGGACCGGGATTCGAACCCGACACCTCTCGCTTCATACTCACTGGTGCATATTATACAAGGCGACGGGAAGATTGGTGAACACTCCCGTTCCATATATCATCCATTCGAAGGCATTGGCCAGGGTGTAACTCCCGAAAATATTCTTCTTGTAGTACGCGGTGCCTTTCACGCCCGTCCACATGAAGAAGAATGTCGAGGCCTGAATTAATATATATATTTAATTATAATAAAAATTTAGATTTTTATTAAAAAGAGAATACAAATTTAATTTAATTTATAGCGGTCGAAACAAGGCTTTTCTTATACTAAGTGATCGTCGCTGCTATTATTATAATATATCAAAATTTATAATGGTTATTTAATACTCCTAAATCATTTTTGAATAGTCATAACTATTCAGAAATTGGTACCTTTTAAACTAGCCAATAGTATATAAAAAGAACTATTGTAAATAAAGCGACAATAAAATGAAACTCTGACTTTCTTGCTGGTTCTCGTAGAAGTATATCTTCTGAACCAACAGTGCTTTACTATGATTGTACCTAATCGATTTGCAAAAGTGCCCCTTATGGGGCATATTATAATAAATGCTTATTTGAATTTGTAGGGTGGCATACAGTCGAACTCTGTCCTTTTTCACAGTGTTTGCATAGATAACTTTAAATAAATATCTAATATTATGTAAAACTTACCCACATACTAAAATCGTATCCCCAAGGTAGGAACAACACTCCCGTATTATATTTCTCCCAGTGGCTTATGTAGAAATTGAGAAGGAGATTCCACATCACATAGTACATTCTGAAATACATATTTTTATGGTATAGCGGACAACCGAGCAGGTGGGTCTTCTGTATAGTTAGAGAAGACCGCCGCCCATCAGCGTGCCACAGTCCACGCTTTAGTTGTCTTCCCGGCTTTTTACCAAATCCTCAATTACTCAGCGAAAAATAGTAGAAGCACCGTTTCAAGCACAACTACGATTTCACGCCGAGTATTCTGTGAGTACTGTGGTATCACTTCAGACGGCCCAGCAATTAATACGTCAGCATGGCTCTCGCACGGGAGATGGTGGACAGTGGATTATATAACGTAGCTTGCACCACAATCCCCGCTTTGGTTGTGTTGCCTGTTTTTTAGCCTAGCTGAGCCTCCGGTATACTAAGCGACTCAGTGAAGAATAATGATCATTAATAATGATTTTTTTTACTGTTGTACACGATAATGTCTGTTATAAATGTTTGTTTAGCTTTTCGCTGCCATTACCATAAATGTCAACTGCATTATTTTAAATTACAAAGTTTAAACCATATAACGTTTCATTGATCATATCACCTCGATGTTTGTCGTTCCACAACTAAGCGTTTTTTAAGGCATTTTGTGCCGCGCACCGCCACTGTGTGGGATCAGCTGCCAGCAGAGGTGTTTCCAAACCAATATCACTGCAGGGTCTTCCAGAAATGAGCATACAAGTTTCTCAAAGGACCGCCGCGGCTCTGCAAGGTCTAGGGGTGTTCATGGGCGGAGTACCGCTTACACTAGGTGAACCTCCTGCTCGTTTTGCACCATTTCCATATTAATGATGGTCAAACCCCATTTTTTTATTATTTTTTGTACAAAATTGAACTGTTTTTCAATATTGATATCTTTACCTATTTTAATAATTTGTTTGACAGAAAGTTTGTCGGGGTTGGGGAGACTTTCTTATTAAATTACCTTATAGGCGATATAGAGAAATCCAATCGTCCGAATATGGAGTAAAGGCAAGCGGGTATGAAGAAAACCGAATAGGAGTCCAATCCATGGTCAAACAATTCACCCAGCGGTCCCGAGGTCTGTGTTCTACGGGCTTGTTTGCCGTCTATACCGTCTGAAAAGATTGTTACATCAATCAGTCCGCGCTTTGGTTATGTTGTTGGCTTTTCACGTCGCTTAAGCAGCATAATTTCAAAGGCCTCCAATAACTCAGCGAAACAGCACCAGTACCGTTTCATGCTGAGTATTCTGTGAGCCCGTGGTATTATTTCGGACGAGTGGGCCCCATTTGCTGCGTCAGCATGGCTCCTCAACGAGTGCGACAATGTTAAGACACTCGCCCGGCCACTGTCAAGGCCTTCCAAACTCTGAATAGATAAAACTTTAGTACGAACTGGGGATCGAACCCGATAATTCTCGCTTCGTGGAAAGCTTAAGGCCACTTAGCACAAGGATCTCAAAAATGAAATTAATAAACATCGAGACACATACCCAGTGTATAAGCTAAAAACAGGAAGATAGAGAGAAAGTACCACAGAGTCTGTGGTATGACTTCGGTGCGTCCATCCAGTGGTTCAGCTACCGTTTCGTTTTTTCCCGCTACACTGGCGGCCGTGTAGTCATAATCGTAGTACGACAGCATAACGAAATCCAATACGGTGAGAAGAAATCCGGAGAACGTAAGTACATTTGGTGCCACCCATCTTGGTACCAGCTAAAAAGTTACACTTTCCTTTAATATTGTTAGAGATGATAGAAAACCACCGCCCATGGACAATCGCGCATTAGTACGCGCTTTATGTATGTACATAATAAGTATATTATATAATTACGCACATTATTTTATCATATTATATATTTACTACATTCGTACATGTTTCGACTTGTACTTGTTATTGCTCCCTCATATCATCATCATCATTTCAGCTGTAAGACGTCCACTGCTGGACATAGGCCATCCCCTTGGACCTCCATGAATACCTGTAGGAGGCGACCTGCATCCAGCGTCTTCCGGCGACCTTTATAAGGTCGTCTGTCTACCTTGTGGGTGGACGTCCGATTTGTGTATTTTTTTTGGTAAAAGATATATAAGAATTACATTTAATTGATTAGATTATTGGTTATGTAACTTTAGGTAGCTTTCGTATAATTAGAACCCAATTATTATTATAATTGGAGTATTAAGATATGATATAACTATAGTTTTGATTCGATACAAACAATAGTCTATGCGGCAATAGAATTTTATCATTGCCAAAAGTTTTATCAAATCTTAATTGTGTTACAAGATAATTATAATATACGTCATTCTAAATTGAATAACTTCTTTATCTATATATTTGAATTAACCTTCTTCATATTGAATCGCCATCAGTGTTAGAAGTACACATAGCAATGCTTAGTTTTTAAGTTATGTATCTGTATCATCATAACTTCTTAGTCAAATGAAGGGGTTTTTGGCGGCATCACAGCCACGAGCGCGTCTTATTATATTATATATTATATTGTATAAACTGTGTATTTACGAGGATTTATAAAATTAGTGGAATTTAAGCATAAACTGTTCCCCAATTCACACGATTAAAGGAACGTGATAAATTATTAAATCTGAATAGAATTCCCTATTAAAATTATTATTGTTTTCATCATCGTCATAATTTCAGACGTAAGACATCCACTGCTGGACATAGGCCTCCCCCATGGACCTCCATGTATACCTGTCGGTGGCAACCAGCATCCAGCGTCTTACTATTATTATTGTTTTACTTGAGGTAAAATAAAGACAAGATTTAAGGGCCAAGGATTTAAGTAGTACCCAAAGTCTTAAAAAATCAAGTGAAATAAAGTAATAATGGATTTTTGTTTAAAAATTGAAATGATACCATGTATAAAGATCATATTAAGAGACCCTTAATTATAAATAAACACTGATATGGAGGCTTTTATTATCTTCAATCTTTTTTTTAGCCAAGCACATAATAGATGGTTTAGTTATTATATGTATAAAAACAATGGATTTATTGAAGTATAATAAGTAATAGATAGCCTTTTGACCACATAAACTCTGGCTACCTATTAATATATTAAAGTAATTCAGTTACTAAAGTTGTTATTACTATCAAAATCTATTATATAATGTAATATAATAATAATAATGTAATATATAACATATGTAAAATAACATATAATGTAATGTAATATAATCTATCTAACCGTTAATGTTATACAATAGTTGGAATGTGTGCCCTTATATCTTCTTGCTTGTAAAAAAGATTTTTAATTCTATAAGAAATGTATGTATATAAAGCATACATATTTTTATGGTTGTTAAAAAAGCAATAAAGATTAATAGAGTGATTAAAGAAACATGAATACAATAAACAGTATACAGCATAGTCATTAGTACTTTAAAGTTTTTCTAGGCTTACCTCAACAACCTTGTTCCAAAACGGATGCATGATATAGACACTAAGAGGACTGGTATCTTTTGACATGTACTAGAAGAGAAAAATAATCAAATCATAAAAAAGTTTGCAGATAATGTACAAATGTAACGTTAAAATATTTCAATAATACAATATGATAATAGCTCAAAATAATAAAATTTCAATGTTAAAATAATGTTAGGAATAAAAAAATGTTATGTTGTAAAAAAAGTTAAATATACATTTAAATTATAACTTCAAATTTAAGATTAATAGTTTATAAATAAATTAACAAAGGATTTAAAAACATTCGATATTTTTTATATTCCATTTATAAAAAAAAATTGTAAATTTAAATGCTTCATTTTGAATAAAACTACTCACAATACAATTTAAACCCAGTTGATGCGCAAATCGATCGGTTTATTTATAGGTTAGGGGAAAGGCCATGAAATTTAGTAAACATGAAATAAATGTTTGGTACATAATATTATGTAGTTACAATACCTTGTAATTGTCAAATCCCTCCAGATGTTCTCGAGATAAATATTTGTAATTAAACATTTTATTAGTTTCTGGACAATTATTGTAAAGAAAATTTATTTCAAATATTTAGATAGTTCATAATTCATGATTTTAAAATTTAATACTTGAATGATTCTAATATCCAAGAAATACAGATCTTAACATTGAAAATAACGAGCCGTTAATTAAAATACGTAATTAATAAAACTGCAGATGCAATAACCGACACCTAATCCTAGGAAAAACAGTAACATAATAAATGGTTTAATACTTGTACTACAGAACTAGTAGACAAGACACAGATAATAAATTATAGATATTAGGCATCTGACATTATTGGAATGCCACTGATTAAAAATGTTTATACATAATATAAAACACAGTGAGACAAATTCAAATTCTGTTTCTCTTGCTATTGCGGTCTCTCAACAAGGATGTTCCATTAAGCGAACACACGGCGTTGTCTTTTGTCATTAAGTTTGCATTAAGGATGCATACCAAAAACCCGACGCAAAATTTTCCAAGTTGAAGTTGAAAGGCTAAGTTGACAATACACAGTGAGAAATCGACTGCCTCAGATTCTCCTGAACATTCTCACGTAAAGCGGAGATGTTCTCGTCCGATCTGGTGTTCCTTTGACGTAAAGCTGTTGATTGCTTGGTCACCGAAACGGTTGCCTTAAATTTGGTCTATAATCGCTGGATAGTAAAATTTGAAGTGCCACTGCGCCTACGGTAAAATGAGCGCAATGCGCGAAACGTTTTCAGGAATCTTAATACTCTCCGAAGATTGTTCAGCTACTCTAACTTAAGAAAAATAACAATCCTATAAGGCGCCATAACGTAAATAAGTTTGGGAAATCATGCATTAGATAAACTGACCACAGGAAACAGTTAAATAATAAATATTAAAACTTATACTAACAATAATAAAGAACATATAATAAAGAACAGGTAGAGAAAGTAAAACATAAGAAATTGTAAGGCGTTTGACATTATTAGAGCTCCACAGAACATAAATACTAAGAGCCATTGTTTATACTGTATTACTAATAACAGTAACACACGAATAATACTAACACTGTTTTTCAGTTTATTTCTCCGTTCTACAATAAAACTAATACTTACAATTTCCCGAGGTTGATTTCAAGTAACTCTTCGATGTCATCCGGTTGTTCTTTTCATTTTATTTAAAGTCTTTAAAAACCTGAGATACAACAATGATGACTGTTTGTATGCTTCTAATAAGTAACTAATGTATATAAATGATTATCATCAAGCTTTCCAAAGATAGAACATCAATTTTTACGTTTATTATTATTCAATTCCTCATAGCTAGCACAATAAACGATTAACATTACCGCCAAAAATATATTTAGTGTTTTATATCGTATATTACAAGTAAAGATAAGAGAAAAATATGCATAGATATAAAGCATAAGCGTAATTAGTATTAAGTTTTTCAACTCATTTCGTATTGTAATTGTTAAATTATGCAAATATTATAGCATTTATATTTAAAAACGCTATAAATCATATCTTGCTGCATCCACAACTGGTATGCTTTTACAGCTCTCGTTTTTAAATCATTCTTTTTAGAATTTGTTTTTACAAATAAATAAAATTGGAGCGTATGTTTGTAATATTAAAATCTTCGCTTTCTACTACATGCAAATGAATGTAGTAATATACGGTACACAACAATATTTATGTTTTTTTTATAATTTATTTCTGTCTGTCTGTTTGTTCCGCCTAATTTCTGGAACACCTCGACTTATATGGACGGGAGTTTTAATTGCAGATAGCTGATTTGATAAGTAGTAACTTAGGCGTTATACGTACTTATAATATATAGTTTTGGAAGAAAAACCAACTTAATTTGTAATTGTTGTTGCTGTGGGTCTCCTATATGTTAAGAGAATGCTGATGCCCATTGAAAACCGCGCTGCAGTCCGCGCATTAGTTATGTTTTCGACTTTTTACGCTGCTTAAGCGGCAGTTTTAAATTCCTCCGATATCCTCAACCATTCATCGAAACCCAGAAGAAGTACCGTTTCAAATACAACCACCATTTCACACTAAGTATTCTGTGAGCCCGTGCTTTCACTTCTGACTAGCCGGCCCAATTAATGGATCAGCATCTACTTCAGCATTACTCCCCCACAATTGTGACAGTATTAAGACACCAGCCCGGCCACTGGTGATCCCTTCCAGAGACCGAATAAATTGCTGTCCGTATGTGAACTGCCGGACCGGGATTTGAACCCCATGTCTCTCTATTAAGACACTAGTATGTTTTTATATAAAACGGTGACAAACGGGCAGGTGGCTCTCGTAGGGCAAGCGGACCTCCGCCCATGGACACCTCTAGCCTTTGCAGAATCGCCGGTGCGTTGCCGGTCTCTAAGGAATATGTACGTCTTTTCTTGAAGGTCCCCAATTCGTATTGGTTTGGAAATCCCTGCTGGCAGCTCATTCCACAGAGTTACGATGCGCGACACAAAATGCTTTAAAAAGCAGCCAATTGTGAAACGACAAACATCGAGGTGAAAGCGCTTAAACTTTGTACTCAGCCTCGAGGTTCTATGGTGAAATTGAGCAGCAGTTATCAATCCAAACAGCTCCTCCGAATATTCCCCGTGATAAATGCAATTGAAGATGCTGAGCGAAACAACATCTCCACGCAATACCAGAATTAAGCTGATCGGAAAGGAACTTGTTGTCAAAAATTGGAGCTGCTCTACATTACATATCATTGATACATATACGTCAATTTATTTTTTAAGATCTCCTATCGAATAGATAAGATTAATAAAACAGTGTCCGATTGGAACGTGCCATAAATGAACGTTGAAATAATAAAATGAACTCGCGGCAGAATTCTTACCATCAAAGTGATTCTGATGAAGAGACAGTAATAAAAAAAGATGGAAAAGTATACAATGCACCTACATATGAAGCTGAACCCATTCAAGAAGATGAGGAACAGACAACTCCAGATATCAAACAATTAATAATATATCCAAATTCACTTTTTACGAATGCGAGACCGCTAAATAAACTCGCAAAGACTTACGAATTGGAGACATTCGAGAAGAATTTGCTTATAATTATTAATCAGAAGTATATAAATGGTTTTGAGCCGAGATTGGGAACCGAGAAGGATGTCGGTGCTTTGAGAGACACGTTTACTCAATTCGGTTTTGAAATTGAAGAGCATCATGATAAAACAAAGGCTGGGATTTTGTCGCTATTAGATAGGTGTAAGTTATTTTTTTACAAGCTATGATACGTGATAAAATAGGCTATATATATTTCAAGTACCGGAAGGTTCAAATAACAAATTGGTTCATAGTTAATCAATGTTAATACGATGATATTAGATTCGTTAATTTTATTTGATCAACTCTGGGTACTTTTTGAAACTTCTTTGTTAACATTTTATAGATAACTTATCGAATCGATTAGTCATATCGGTATTTAAAGACTAGCGTACTGTATAAATGCTTGCAAATTTTTTCTTACAGTAAATATAATGTTGGAGTTATAATTATAATATAAGATAATATCCAGAGCCACATATATGCTCAGAATGCTTAGAGTGAAACGGTACTTGTACTGTGATTCGCTGAGTGAGTTAGGACATCGGAGACCCTTGAAATTATGCCACCTAAGCGACGTAAAAGTGCCAAAGCGCAGACTTTCGCGCGAATTCCCATGCACGGGGGTGTTTCTTTTACCACATAGGAGACCACTACTCCATTGTCCACTATACGATAAAAAAAGATAATTCAAAAGACTGACCGCCAAGAGTCCAAAAATGATTTTTTTAATATTTATTAGCGGCCAGTGATATGCATTTAATGGGTTTCCACAGAGGTTCTATATTTTTAACACATTGACGATTTCCATTTATTTTTCTACTTTTTTATATTAAGAGATTGGTTATTTTGTAGTCAGTTATAGAAATTTCTCCGACTACGGTTGCGTTGCGGTGGTTGTGCTAACGCATGGTTCGTTCAACGGCTTATTACGAGCGAAAGATGACTTTTACAAGGAGTTTGACATAGTAGAAGCTTTTACCACAGACGACAAGCCATCTTTAGTTACAAAGCCGAAGCTTCTTATTGTTCAGGTACCATAGTAGACTATTTCCTACCTAGAAACTAAGTCATTTAACTTTGCACGAGTTTTATAAATTTAATATATGTCTAAAATATAACATAAAAATAGCTTTATATACTTCTCTATTTTATTCAAATGGCGGAAATGTGATAGGCGGGACTCCTTGATAGTAAGAAATATTGGCGCTTCTATTGTGTTGTCTGCAATATGTTTACTCAGTCAAGTAAATGATGTACAAGTAGATCATGTTTAATGCTGGTATTCTGTGAATTCTGAAAATATCCCTGAGAGCCTCATAGTTAAGTGGTTTAATATGTTAGTCTGCCATGAAGCGATAGGTATCTGTTTCGAATCCCGGTCAGGACAGTTATAATTTAATTTATAATTCTCTTAGAATTTTGTTTTATATTCTTTATCGATTATCTGTCGTTATTTATGTAAATATCATTAATAAATTATAAACGCTAAATAATAATAATGTCTGTGTTACAGGCGTGCCGCGGTGAACAATCATCAAAGAGCGTAGAAGTTGGTAACGCAAAGGCCGAAGTAGGTCCCATAAAAAAGGACTCCGAATGCCGCTTCGAGCCTTACGCGCTGCCAGCTGAGTCTGACATGTACATTCTACACAGCTCGTACATGGGCAAAGCGTCTTATAGGTAAACCATTTTATAAGGCTACAACTTTGTTTCCGCTATTTTTGTCATCGAAATTCGAGGCTTTACTGTAAAAAACTAATTATAAATTTATGATTCAAAATATTGTTCATCGCTGGCCACTACTTTTTCTCCTTTCTAGGTGTCATAATAGAGGTGTACAGCTTTGCTTCCGTCATTTTTGTATCGAAGTCATTTTTATTGTAAAAAAACATTTATGATTCAAAATATTGTCCATCGCTGGCCACTACTTTTCATAATTTCTAGGTATTTCTATATATAATATAGGTGTACAATTTTGCTTCCGCCGTTATAATATAAATTTATAAATCTCTGTTTTAGATGAATCACATTATGTTGTTCTTTAAGAATAACCCATCATCTTACATTATAAATCATTATCATTATCGATTCAGCCGTAGGACGTCTATTGCTGGACTTAGGCCCCCCCTTCGTACCTCCTTGAATGCCTGTTGAAGGCGATCTGCATCCAGGGTCTTCCGGCGATCTTTATAAGATAGCTATCTACTTTGCGGTTGGACGTGCTACGCTGCGCTTGCTAGTCCGTGGTGTCCACTCGAGAACTTATCAGCTGCATCTGCCATCTGGTTATTAAATATTGAATATTTTCAGAAACGAAAACCGTGGCACGTGGCTAATTCAGACGTTGTGTAAAAAGATTAACGACTTAGCGGCAACTGATGACTTAGTCAGCATTGTCACTGAGGTGAAACGTGAAGTAGCCATTGACAAGGCATTTGAAGAGTACAACACAGACACGTTAGAATTTGAAAAGAACATACAGGCACCCGTCGACACGTCGACTCTTATACGCAAATTGTATTTTCGTAAATATAGCCACCAACCACTGACGCATTCGGATTCGACAAGCGAAGTACAAGAACCCATCACTCCAATTGTGCCTTCCGTACAGTTCGGGCCATGCACCTGCTCTTTGGATTATTTTGAGTACATTACAGAGTGCTTGCGGTAAGTTATTGTGTTATTTTTGTCAAATATATCAACCTACCGTGACGTAATGGGTACCGAGTTCGAAGCCGTGGGAAGAAAGAAGCATATGCTGACGCATTAATTGGGCCGGTTCGTCTGAAGTGACTGTCCACTACAATACCACGGGCTCACAGAATACTTAGCGTGAAGTAGTTGTATTTGAAACGGCACCTCTACCGTGTTTCGCTGAGTGAGTGAGGACTGAGGATATTGGAGCCCCTTAAAAATGCTGCTTAAGTGGCGTAAAAAGCCGGCAACACAACCTATGCGTGGACTATGGCACGGTTGTCCATGAGCTGTGGTATTCTCTTACCATATAGGTGACTCATACCATAAAAAATACCATATACCATTAAAAAGTCACTTCTTTTGCTACCTGGCAACTTTATCATGCAGTATTAACCTGACCAAACGAACAGGAGGCTCACCTCGGATAAGCGGTTCCTTACCCATGGACACATGAGGCCCTTTTAGGGCCGCGAATGCGTTTCCGGCCTCTGACGGATAAGTACGCTCTTTTTGAAGATCCCCAAATCATATTGGTTTGGAAATACCTCTACAGGCAGTTGATTTCCAGATTTTCCAGGAGTGGGTTGGTTAGCAACACAAAACATATCTTAAAAACGTAAAAGTGGTAAAGTGGTTCATCATCATCATCATTTTAGCCGTAAGACGTCCACTGCTGGACATTGGCCTCCCCCTTGAACTTCCACTTGTAAAGTGATACGACATTGAAATTTAACCTATTTCAGTTTATATCTGGAGAGAAATCCCGATGATGAAATTGCGCAGTACTTCGTTGAAGCGGCCAAAAAGTACGACGTTAACACTGAAACGGGCGTATCGAGGGACAGCTTGACAAACGCCATTGTTAAATATATAAGGAAGCATGCGAAGGAATTTGATTTCTATCAATATATATATTTTATAAATAAATCTTAATACCTATAATAGGCCCTATAGCCTTGTATTTTTACAAAATAATTATTTTAATCAATAATCGTTTGTGAATGTTTGGTATTTGTGTAAAGGGATATTCCCCGTAGCGCCAGCTTTGATGCTGTAAATGTTTTTAATATGACAATTTTTGAGAACCTCGTAAATGATTAGTTTTCTAAAACTACCAAGAAGCGACATGTATCGTATGCTTTCACCAATACTAGAATTTACAACTCTTGCTATTACAATAATCACAGGCGTTATATTTTTAGCAATTTAGAAGTTGACTAAGAAAGCCTACGTCAGATTTATTTTTTAATGTGTTTCGCTGAGAAGTGTAGGTCAATGAAATTATAACTATGAATAGGCATAAAGAGCCATCAACAAAATCAAAGCGCGGGATGTGATGCCGGCTTATTCCTTTACCTGTTCTAACATACAATTGCATTTTTTTAGTTTAATTAAATATATAGGTTGATTTTTTATAAATCCCTTCTGGGCTGCGGGGGCGTTACCGGCATTTTATTAAAAGGCAGGCTCTTTTTGAAGTTTCCCAACTATTATTGGTTTGGAAATGTCTGTAGGCAGCTGATTTCAATGAGTGGTACTGCGAGCTTTTCTTAATATAACGTTTTTTAAAACATTCATACAATAACAACGTTTGCAACAAAACTGATTTAATATTTAAAATATACCTTGAACTAAATGAATTCCATTAGTTATTGTCGTCATGCCAAACGCACTTTCTCGAGTAATTCTATCTCAAAGCTAACGACTAATTACGAATCGTTGCTGCATTAAGTTCAGCAGACTGTGAACTTCGATGCAATTACTTTTCCGTATATCTTTAAATAATATTTGTACAGATATTATGTAGAGAGCATCGTATTTTAGTAGTTTTATAAGTATAGGTAGAATAAAGTGAGAGATATCAGGTTCGAATCCCGGTCAAATCTGGAAAGATTATACTTTGATTTATATTTTATTCGTTCTATGGAAGGGCTTGAGTGTGGCGGGTGCCTTAATATTGTCGCACTCGTGGGAGAATAATGCTGAAGCATATTCTGACGCACTAATAGGGCTAGCTCGTCGGAAGTGACACCACGGGTTTACAAAATGCTCAGAGTGAAACGGTACTTCTAGGTACTCTTGTACTGTGTTTCGTTGAGTGAGGATGTCGGAAGCCTTTAAAAATGCAAGTTAAGCGGCGTGAAGAATCGGCAACACAACCAATGCGCGGACTGTGGTGCGGTTGTCCATGGGCGGCAGTGTTCTCTTACCATTTAGCAGACCCACTTGCACTGTTATCTATAGTTTGCTATACCTTAAAAAATATTGACCCGAAAAATCAAAAGGCTTTCTCGTGGTAATCGGATTTGCAAAGTAGGTTGAAGAAAAACTGTTGATGTTTCTTATGAATGCTGCTGTAACGATGAGTATGATTAAGTTGAGAAGCATTTAATTGGCTTACTTAGTTAATTTATGAAATTATAATTTAAATTTAATATTCAGTAAATACGTATTCAAAGTTTGTTTTAAAAATAAAATCCTGCTTGTTATTTTAATAGATTTTAGTGGGCTTGTTGAATTTGAATCACAATTATTTGTGAAATGGCAAATATCCCATTTTTTTATGTCAGACCAACATCTATTAATAAACATTTGCACATCTTTACAAAATGACAATCTTGTGGCGCCGAAACAAAAACGCGCGCAAAATACTATTTAGAAGTTGTCATACTCAATGTTTGTTACGTAAATCTATGAATTATACACAACACTATGGAAGATATTTAAATATTTCCAATGCCAAATAGTAATACATTTATTCATATAAATTTGTAACATCTGTCCTTTTCGATGCGTGTTAAAAATATATTTTCCAAGTAAATACTAAGATTATCATTACAGCATGGCCTATATAGCTTAACTGAGTACGAGTATCCTATTTTAGGGTAGTGCAATAGTGTTCCTGGTGTAAGGGTCCCTAATTAAGGTGAATTTCACCAGCGGAAGAGCCAGGCTGAAGCAAATGTGAAATGGTAGTTGTACCTACTTGAAACGGAGAATCTACTATGTTTCGCTGAGTGAGTGAGGATTTCGGAGAACCTTAAAAATTCCGCTTAAGAGGTGTAAAAAGCCGGCAAAATAACCAATGGGCGGAAGGTGGCGGTGTGTTCTTACCATAACGGAGACCCTGCTCCGATAGCCGAAATGTAATAAAAAAATTAAAAAAAAACAATTTGTAAAGATCAGAAACAGATATATCATCATCATCATCATCATCAGCCCATTCAAGTCCACTGCTGGACATAGGCCTCCCTCAAAGACGCCCACCCGC
>DWCF01000210.1:0-56941 GCA_018230265.1 Delias oraia | reverse complement strand
CCCCATCGGTTGTCGGTTCGTCGAGCGATGTGGCCAGCCCACTGCCACTTCAACTTACTAATACGGCGGGCAATGTCTGATATAGATGGATTAAAAATTATTGTATAAAATTAAGGTTAGGAAAATAGTAGAATATGTTAGTCGGGCGTCGATCAGATTACCTCGCCCCATTAGAGGGTCACGCTTAGCTGACTCCCATTAGCCACCTTGTTATCCGACCTGTATTCTTCCACATATTACCCCTTTACCAGATTACGTTGTATGTACGTGGCGAACGAATTTTTTTAACACTAGGAAAGAATAGGTTTTTTATGGTAAAGCGAACAACGGGACAGGTGGGCCTCCTCTAAGGTAAGAGAACACGGCCAACCATTAACAACGGCCTCACAGTCCGCGCATTGGTAGTGATGCCGGCTTTTTCGCCGCTCGAGCACCATTTTTAAGGGCCTCTGATATCCTCACTCACACAGCGAAACACAGTAAAGACACCGTTTCAAATACAACTACCATTTAACGGTGAGTATTCTGTGAGCCCGTGGTATCACTTTGGACGAGCCGACACAATAAGTGTGTCCGCTTCAACATGGCTCTCCCACGGGTGCGATACTATTCAGACACTCGATCGGCCACTGTGAAGCCCTTCCAAACACGAATTTATTATTAATTAAATTATAGTTTGTCCGGATCGGGATTCGAATCCTATACCTCTCGCTTTATGATACACTTATAAAACCATTTAGCTACGACTTACGAGGTTCTCAGAAAGTAACGGGAGACATCTGTTAAAATTTCAATTAAAACTTGATAAAATTAAGTCGTAAAGACTTAACATAGAATAATTACAATGTTTTATTAGTGGGTATGTAAAAATGATTGCTTGATTGGTAGTATTTCACGGGCCTTTTATCCTCACTCAGCGAAATACTATACAAGAACTGTTTCATGCTGGTATTCAGTGTGCACGTGGTATCTTTTCTGAGCCAGCCCAATTAGTGCATCAGCGCGGCACTCCCACCGGTAAGACAGAGTTAAGAGATTCGCCCAGCCACTGCCAAGCCTTCCCAGAGACCGAACCAATTATAAATTATTTAGATCGGGGAAAGATACCACTCGTTTCATCATCGGTTTATAAGATCAGATACATATGAAGATACGTGGCTCTTAGTTGTGTTATTTAAGAAAGAAGAGTGCATTTTCTACAGTATGGTAGTTCAATGTCAAATGGTGAATTTATCACGTTCATCGCAAAGGTCAGTAGCATTCCATATAATTGATGCATGATAAGTTTGTTTCGATGGTTCTCTTATATTCATTACGATCTATCGTGCTAGTACTCGGGAATGTCTTTTTTATTGAATAGCGGAGAAACGAGCGAGAGATTGACCTTTAGTGGTCCCGACAGACATATTAAGGGCGTTCAATCATGCGAATCAAAAAAATGTGATTGCCATACTAAATGTCTACATTTTCGAGAGCTTCGTAGCTAAGTGGTTTAATAAGTCTATTAGGCGGAGGACCACTTATGATAATTGAGAATCCTATTCGCTTACCTTCCTATTTTTACAAACACACATTTCTAATATCAGTATGAGTTTATGTTGAAATTTGCTTTCATTAAATTTGTATCAACTTTCATATATGCCATAGAAATGATGGCAGCAAAATAATTAATTTTAGATACTATATAAATTACATAACATCTTAGCTAGAGACTATTGTGATTCAGTCGATGTAAGACAATTAATAACTATAAGATTTAACAGAAACAATACAAAAATTATTATAAAAATTATAATCTAAAAGAAGTGAGATGTTAGCATTAAGAATGACAATTTTATTACCACAGCTTATAACTATGCTAAATAGACAAATTACAGGCGATCGGTTGTCAACGGCGTTCTCATGTATCGTCAGCGATTCGACACTCGCATAGAAACGCTGCGTCATACTTTACTATTAGGGTTCCGTACTTAACATGTACGTCTCTTACAGATCAATAATAAATAAATATTTTATGATCGAGATCTATCAAAGTCATCTTAAATTTGACAAGTGACCGTGCGTCATACCTCACCAATCATAGAGTTTGTGATATGCAATCCAAAAATGGTTGTATTTCTCAAAGACATCAACCGCAATCATGCATTTCACCCGTGGGAGAGTCATGCTGAGGCATTTGCGTACGCATTCATTAGGCCCGTTCGTCCGAAGTGACACCACGAGAATACTCAGCGTGAAACGGTACTTGTACTGTGTTTCGCAGAGTGAGTAAGGATATCGGAGGCCTTAATGAGTGTGGTTAAAAGTCGGCAACACAACCTACTCGCGAACTATAGAGCGTTTGTTCATGGGCGGCGGCGTTCTCTTCCATATAATAGACTCACCTACTCCGTTGTCCTCTAGAATAAAAAAATCACAAAAAATCTCTCGATTTTTTAAATTAAAACTGGGTAGCCAACGAGCAGGAAGCTCATGTAGAACAAGTGGTCCGCCTACAGCCTACGCTTGGCCGCGGGTGAGTTATTTGCCTTTAAGGGATAGGCACTTAAAAGGTTCTCAGCCGTATTGATTTGGAAACACCTCAGCAGGCATCAGGCCGAAGGATGGTGATTCGCGGCACAAATGTCTTAAAAACGCTCAGTTGAGGAACGACGTCTCTTAAGTAAGATAAACTGCCTTTTACGTTTAATAGGAAAAACCTAAGATCTGCAGACTCTTAGTACAATTAAGAAGCTAATTGGTTCGCTTGGAAGCACTTCGATTTCTACTCCGGCCACGATCCAACGATAGTTCACGCTTCATTTCATTTAGTTTTCTTTTTAACTCGAAATAGATCATTTTATATACCCACACATATGTATTATGTCAGATAAATTATTTTTAAATTTGTTCTATTCAATGCCATTTTATTTTTATTTGTTTGTCTAGCAACATTGTGAGAATGACCGAGGATTTAACGTTGTTGTCATACTGTTGTTTTGTCGCACTCTGTTGTGAGAATAAATAAATTAAATTATCGAAGACTGCTATATTTATAATTTAATAGAGGATTATCCTGCATATATGTGTATAATTCTTCATTTGAACTTGGCCGCGTTTAAAGCTGTCACTGTCAATGAACTAAATGTCATGTTGGCGGCGGCATCTTGGAAAGTAATGGCGGTAGCATAATAATAACTTATGTAAAATGAAATACGAATTATAGTTCAGAAATAGAATGCATTGAAAGGTGTTTGTATGTTTTAGGTACTAGTTACCTTAGATTTTGAAGTACTTCGTTGCATAACTTACCTTTTTTCAGCAACACTCCGCATTTTAAAACATAATATAAAAATCTTTTATTTCCTTATGTTTAAGCTTATAGTCCTTCAGGTGCCCTTCAGGTCCAAGATCAAGTCCTTCAGGGGTAAAGGACCGTTCCCTATGCTTCACCATCCATCTCTTTTTTCCGTACTCTCATAACTAACAAAATTATAATTAATTATAATAGGTCTACCGCACCTTTTATATAGTTGGTATTTTATTTAGAATTAGAAGTATTTGCCATTGGCTGATCTGAATTTTTGAGTGGTACTAGTTCAAAATATATGTAATTGAGTAACAACTACTTATATGTACATACTTCTGAAACAAATCCATTGACCTAACCACAAACACCTATTTCATTCCATCTCAGTTTAATTAATGCATCAGCAACGTTGCCTTGGGCTGAATGTAAACGGTACACGACCGTTGTTCCATGGATCGTCTTGAAATGTTCAGCTCAGTATTTACGTAAAAGTCAGTATATAAAGCCAATATCTTCTATCGATATATTTATCAAGAAACACTCTCTTCATATTATGGAAAGCCTCTTAGTAAGTGGTGTTCTAAGTCTACCATGAAGTGAGAGATATCTGGTTCGATCTGCGGTCCGAATGATATCATTTATCATTTGTTTGGTCATTGGATTATTGTTTGACTTGACAGTGGCCGAGCGAGTGTCTAAACATTGTCCTCCCGTGGAAGTGATACCAAGGGCTCTAATAATACCAGCGTATAAGACTTGTACTGTCTTTCGCTGAGTCTGTGAGAATATCTCTCTTGAAAATGTCGTTTAAGCGACGTAATAAAGCCAAGCACACAACTAATTCGCGCTCTTTGGCGCGGTTATCCATGGGCAACAATGTTATCTTACCATATAGAAGGAACGCCTGCAACGTTATCCGCTATTCCACCCTAATTTAATTAACAAACATATTAATTTTTAATTAATAATTTTGATAATACATTTTCCCATACTCGCAGACTAAAAAAATATAAGAATGTATTTACTTTATGTACCTACTTGTATATTTCTCGCGAGTAAGCCTTGTATACAATCTAATATCTATTTGTATCTTTAAAACAAAGTTAGGTTAGTTACAAAATTTATAACTCTAGAAGGTTTGGAAAGTATTTCATGAAATTTGGTATGAAATTAGCTGAGATTCTTTAAAAATATAATGCCTACTTTTATTCCGACTACAATAATGGAGGGTAAGAGGGTTGCTGTAGGTTTATAATTAATCCCGGGAGGTGGCGACATGTACCAGGCCCAAGTAGTTATCATACATATTTAAAATATATAATAAATTATTAAACGCATATTGAATTGCGTGACACGGAAGTCACGCCCTGTAACAGAACATGTATAGACTAATTCTATTCGTGTCACAGTAGGCATCCTTCCGCCGCAACCACTGTGCCAACGTGATTTGAATCCATAACAGATGTGGGGGTCAAAACACTAGTTAAGATCCATTTACGAGTTGGCTGAAGCGAATTTCGAAAGTTATTTATTGAGGTCATTTCATTTACACCACGAAACAATAAAATACATCTTTTTAGCCTTTAAGAAAGATTTACAATAGTTTTTTTACTTTCTTATGATATAGCTGACAATCAAGCAGGTGGGTCACTTATATGGTAAGAGAACACCACCGCCCATAGACAACGACGCTATACTCCACGTATTGGTTATGATGCCGACTTTTTACGCCGCTTAAGCAACCTTTTTTAAAGGGTATCCGATATCATCACGCACTACGAGAAACATTGTAGTAGTACTTTTTCAAGTATAATTACCATTTCACGCTTAGTATTCTGTGAGCCCGTGGTTTCACTACGTACGAGCCAGCCCAATAAGTGCGTTAGCATATGCTTCCAGCATGCCTTTCCCTCGGATGCAACAATATTAATACACTCGCCCGGCTACTGTCAAGCCCTTCTAGAGATCGAATAAATTATAATTTACCGGACCGGATTCGATCGCGATACCTCACGCTTCATGGTAGACTTTTAAGACCATTTAACTAAGAGGCTGTAAAAATTCGCTCAACACAATCCTCTCAGTAGGAGAGCCTGCTCATCGAAGTTTGCAGCTTCGTTGTCCGCTGGTTACATTTTTTAAATCCATTATAACCATCATACGGTTTATGATTATGATATCAGATTTATATCCCGTGGATTCCCTTGGTTTCCGTCTGATTGGGTTTACGTCTAATTAAAGCCTAAATCTTGTTTAACGCTACGCAATAGTGTGCGGGCGCAGTGTGGGCTAGGCATTTCCGTTAATAAGCGCCCGAACACTTTGTTTTATTAATGGCACACAAGAGCCTACCAAAGATTATGCGGCTTTTGTTTGTCGCATTTAGGCTGCTAGCTCGACAGACTTATCAATGTTAATTGAGTAGACAAACAAACAAACAAATTTTATTTATTGATCATACCAACAACATATTCTTAGCACCTCGATGATTGTCGTTCCACAATTGAGCATTTAAAATGATATTTGTTGATGCACACCACCGCCCCGTGGACCGTAAGCTACCATGGTTACCCTACAGATGTATTTTCCAACCAATATGGATTGAGGATCTTTACCGTAAAGATCTTAAGCTTCCAAGCATAAAATTACAAATTAAAACAAGACAAAAGACATACTGAAAGAAATTAGCATTTCTTTGTTAGCCCGATCACTGTGTATGAACGTAATGTCATCGTATTTTGACAACTGATATTATTGTGATGATTATATTTAATTAAATGCTAAATCTATTTTGTATGAATAAACCAAGAGGTGTGCGGCTATATTATTTTACCCACTCAATAAATAAATAAAATTTACTTACTTTATTTTTAGCGAAATAAATTCAAGGTAATTTTCACATCCTTAACTGAGTATTAAATAAAAGTCTTTGATTAATAGTAGAGATTGTAAACAAGATAAAACTTCATGATCTATTCTCACAACGATGTGTAACTTCCGTTCTTATGATGTTCATGAGAGCCTCTGTGGCCTTGTAAAATCAAGACGTGGGGGTTGTTTTTTTCTACTTCTTAGTTAGATTTATCTAGTCATTACTACAAGCAATGGTAAAGAATATTCCGCAATTCCTTGATAATTTAATTAAAAGAATCCATTCTGTTTTACATTAGCAAAAGGTCTATTAAAAACAATTGCCTTTAATAAATTTTTAGGCTCATCTGTTTTCAAATATACTGTAAGAATATAAATTTGATGATAGGTTCTGTGTAGGGACTGCGCTAAAAACTGCTTCCACCGGAAACGGAGGCGAGGACCGATATATGTCGCAAAGCCCACCCCGCTGAGGTTCCGATCGGCCAACATTCCCGCGACGGCCAAAGCTGAGGTTCGTGTCTCGCAGCAGACGCCTTTGCAGTAGTCGCGGTACATAACTAACTCTCGCCCCGCGCGCGTGAAGCTGTAAAGACCTTATGCCGACAGTGTTAGTCATTTTAAAAAAATATATTACAAATAAATAAATCTTAATAAATTTGACTAGACGTAATTCTTCTACTGAGAAAGATTTAGTCATTAAAACCAACTTCGTTTCAAGCAACATTAATATACATATATTATAAGTTAATGTTTTAAATAAATATTAATAAAATTAATTACGCATTAATAATTTATTTCTCTTGCAAAGACTCAATTTATACAACGACAGCACAAACAAAATTGATATCAATAATAAACTAACAAATTTCACAAAGGCATGTCGCAACCTTTGTGAATTGAAATAGCTGGATATATACATATATATATATATATATAGTACATATATATATATATATATATGTACTACGATATATTATAGAGCGTGGCACTCCGAAGTGAAATGGCATAACTTCCTTCCACTGGATGCAGTGTCCCCTTGAACTGTCTATTAAACAACAATTGCCTTTAAAACTGTGTTAGGCTCGTCTTTTTGAAATTAAAAATTACTACTACTATTAAAAAGTATAGAAAAGTTCTTTTTCTTTAACATCTTTATCGTATTTACCACGGGGAATTTTCTGAGTTGTTTGGATGGTAGGTGCAGTTGAATTTCGTCAACGAACATCGAGTATGAGAGCTTCGTAGCTAAGTTGTTAAATATGTCTACCATGAAGCGAGAGGTATCGGGTTTGAATCCCGGTCCAGATAATTATAATTTAATTTATAATGTATTCGGTCTCTGGAATGGCTGACAGTGACCGGGCGAGTGTCTTAATACTGTCGCACTCGTGGGAGAGCCATGCTGAAGCAAGCATATTCTTACGCACTAATTGGACCGGCTCGTCCGAAATGGTACCACGGATTCACAGAATACTCAGCGTGTTTCAATTGTGCTTGTATTGTGTTTCGCAGAGAGAGTGAGAATATCGGAGGTCCTTAAAAAATTGCCGCTTTAAACGGCGTATAAAGCCGGTAACACAACCAACCCGCGGACTTTGGCGAGGTTCTTATGGACGGTGGCGTCTCTTACCATATAAGAGACCCACCGCCTCCGTTGTCTGCTATAGAATAAAAAAGAGACAATACAAAGTTTATCAAAGTTTATCCATTTATCACTTCAATGTCTGTCGTTCCATAACAGATCGTTTTTAAGGCATTTTGTGGCGCGCACTTAAAGGCTGGCGACGCACCCGCGGCCCAGTAAGGGCTGGGCCATGAGCCCATAGGTGGTGTCCATAAGCAGAGAACGGATTATTCTAGCAGAGCCTCCTGCTCGTTTGCCTCCCTATTATAAAATAAAAAAATATTTTCAATGAAGGCTGTTTTTAATTATTTGTAATTTTAAAAGGACTTGTTTTTTGTTGCAGATTTATTATGTCTACATAAAACGGTTAGTAGCTGCTTTTAAAAATATGCTGTGTTCGTGTGTCTGCATTTTGAGATGTAAAACCTCAAGGAATGCGCCTATCGTTTTTGACGCGATTTTCTTTGAAAATAGTCGAGGTATAATACCTTTTTTTACGAATCGGATATTCCTTTTTATATAATTGCTAATTATAGCAGTTGTAAATTTCACTTCTACGAAGTTTCCTCAAGCGTAAAACTTTTATAATGTTATACAATGCCACGTTGAATGACAATGTTCCAACCTTCGAGTGGAACAATGGCGTCTCAGTGGCGCCATATTGTCTAAATATGGAAATCATTTTATCTTTTTTCGATCTGTGTATATCATCATCTCAGACTGCTAGAGCCCAGCTAAGTGATCATATTAGCCAGAGGTATCAGATTCGATCCCTGTTCCGGATAAACACGATTTATTCGGTCTTACAGCCCTTACAGGCTTGACAGAGGCCGCGCGAGTGTCTTTACTCTGTCCCATTCGTGGAAGAGCCATGCGGAAGCATAAGCTGATGCACTGAGATATCGGAGATCCTTGATATTCTGTCAAAGATCGTATTAATCTACAAATTAAATTGTAAATATTTATTAGATGAGATAAAACTCTGTATCCATGATGTCACAGTTTAAACACACAGATTAGAAGACCACACGGTGACGGGGCTCGTAATATAATTTATATAATTACAATTTTTTATTTTGTCATAGGACTGAATTTAAGTTCTAGAATGGAATGGATACTTAATATTGAAATGCTAGTCGTCATTGCGGTTTTACGGCGGCCTGTTTGAGAAATAAACCAACTAAAATGTATTCCATTCGTTCACCGGCAGGTATTACTCGTTTTCCTTACATTTTTTTCTATTAATGCTTAATTTTATAATTTCTTTGTACACTTAACGAGAATAACTCATCCTTATATTCTACACGAACTATTAAGTTAACGTAGAATAATTAACTTCTGATTAAAGCGGGTTCTAATTAAGAATCCCTTTTTACAGCTGTGTTATTAATTGCTCATTTTTGGCTAGGTGCTGGTGCACTAATTGAGCCGGCTCTTTGAAGTGATACCACCGGCTCACAGAATACTCAGCGTGAAATGGTAGTTGTACTCAAAACGGTGCTTCTACTGTGTCTTGCTGAGTGAGTAAGGTTATCCGAGGCCCTTAAAAATGCCGCTTAAGTTGCGTAAAAATTTGGCAACACAACCAATGCGCGGACTATGGCGTGGTTGGCGATGGGCGGCGGTGTTCTCTTACCATATAGGTGACCCACCTGCTCCGTTGTTCACTACATCATAAACAAAATAAAAAAAACTACCAATAACTCGCACTAACAGAGAAGTAACGGGTTCAATCCTCGGCACGTATAACAAAGATTTTATTTATTACGTCTTTGGAAGGGCTTTGGCTTGACAGTGGGCGGACGAGTTTTTTAACATTGTCATACAGGTGGCCGGCTCGTCCGAAGTGAATACAATAGCAACGTGAACGGTGAAACAGTACTTAAACTTTGTTTCGCTGATAAGATATCGGAGGCCTCTAAAAATGCCGATTAAGCTGCGTAAAAGTCAGCAACACAACTAAAGTGCGGATTGTGGCGCGGTTGTCAATTGGCGGAGGTAATACGTTACCAAAGAGGATACCCGCCTGTTTGGTTGCCCGTCACAATATAAAAACATTGTTTGCTTAGTTACCACTCGGTAGTATAAAACATTGAGCAGAAGGACATTGGTCCTAGGCCGACGTTTGTGACAAATAGCGTTCTCCAGTCCACAATGAGTCAGCATAGATGAAATCAAAGTGCTTAGGTAAATATGATAATGTGGATAGGGTTTTCATGAAAAGCGGCCGCACTGCATCAGATGTTGCCAACGGACCGATCAATACAGGCTCACCCCCTCCACACTTGACAGCCACTCCCACTTGGCGAATAGAATTGCGGAGATCTCACGGGTTTTAATTTTGTAAACAAAACTAAGCTCATCTTTTTATCTGACATTCATGAGGTTGATTTAACCAAAAACAAATATTTACAAACAGAAATACTTATAGTTAGACTTAAGCTCTTACTTGGATAAAATAATTAAAATTTGAGAGCCTCGTAGCTAAGTGATTTAATAAGTTTACCATTAAATGTCAGAAATGATTATGTGTTATGAAAATGACATGAAATCGGGGTTGAATGCCGGTCCGGACAATTATAATTTAATTTAAAAGATTAGTCGCTCTCTGGGTTTGCCGGGCAAGTGTCTTAATACTGTCGCACCCGTGGGAAAGCCATGCTGAAGCATATGATAATATGTGCACTAAATACTAATTGGTCCGACTCGACTTAAATAATAATACCATAGAATGTGCAGTGTGAAACGGTAGCTGTACTGGAAATATTACTTAAACTGTGTTTCGCTGAGTTAGTGAAGATATCAGAGGACCTTAAAATGCCGCTTAGGCGGCGTGAAAACACTATTAGTAATATCAGAGGCGCTAGAGATTAAACCATAAAAGCGGCGTAAAATCCAGCAAAACAACAAACGCGCGGACTGTGGCGCGGTTAGTAATGCGCGGTGGTGTTCTCTTACCAGAGACCCACCTGCTCCGTTGTCCACTATAGAATTTTGTGTGCAAGGTAGATCTAGGAGAAGATAAATTTTTAAAGGTAAACCACAAAAAAATATATCTTATGTAATAATTATTTCAACGAACAGACATTTTTTATAAATCGCATTATGTATCTATATTTTATTAATGTTTAGGTAACTAATTAAAACATATTTAAATGAAATAATGTATTTATTTCACATTGTACATGTTTGTACATACGTAACTAAGAATAAAAAAATCTAGTGCATAAAGTGTAACTTTTGATTCGTAAGAAGTAATGACTGCACTATGCAAACGAGACATAATATTTTTCATTTTGTCATCTTCAAACTGAATGCACAAACACATTTAGCACTTCTGCAGCTTTTACGGCTTCAGATACACTTGGAGTGGTAAAATTTTCTTCCTGGTCGTCGTCATTATTTTCATCGCTATTTTGGCTGTTGACGATAACATTTTATAAAATATTTTCATCAGTCGGCTCCTCACACACAAAATAGCAGAATATTAATCAAGTTCTTCATTTCCCATGGGCAGTCCTTTATTCAGACCTCTTGCCCAGACACACAGCCGCACATCATTTTCTTTATCATCATTGTCGTAGTCAGCGGTAACATAGAGATTGGGACTGTCTTGGACAAAGTCGCGTTTAAAACATTTGAAAATCGTCGCTGTCGTAAGCTTGTTCCAGGCGTCTTAAATTATTAGAATGGCATCCAGTATTGTGATCGTGGGATGTTTGGCACTGCTGGTGTCTTCATTTTCATTTGGGAGGGTTGCGCGGTCCGAAGTTAGCTTCTTACCTACTATTTATTTGTGCCCATGTCAACGCTCGTCCTTGTAACAAGACAAATATTTGTGAAATTCCGTCGTTGAAAGCGATCGGTCGCTGTAAGCGGAACGCTATAAACGGATGTTCTTCCATGGTTGATCATAAAAAAACCAAACATATGCCTATATTATCGTTGCTATAAACGGTAGGTCGTTAAATGCGAAGTCGTACTAAACGGACTACACTGTATTTAAATCTAAAATGACATCTCATTTTACAATGTACCATTACTTGTAATATTTCGGTGATTCAGTGACGTTAGCTGAGGGAAGGTAGCCCGGCAGGTGGCGTATTGGGCAGGTCGACAGGACGTCTGCCAGGTCCAGTTGTAATGACATAAACAGAGAATAGAATACAAAATGGATTACTACCAATCTGAAATCTATTCAAAACGTTTTCTATTTTTGGCAAAATATGTCATACGCAATTGTAATAAGGGTCAAATTGCAGATCACCTTAAAACTTGTCGTGATGGACGTCACGTTTCCTTTTGTCACACTCTTTTGAAATTCGAATGAGTTGATTCTTCAACAGATTATACAAACAGTTACTTTGTTACGCCATTGTGTCAGAAATTGGCGCGAAATTTAATTATAGTTGATTCATTTTATACATAATATCCACAATATTTGATGCCCTTCTTTGTCTATACATACTAATATTACAAAGTGGAAAGATTCGATGGTTTGTTTGAATCTAATAATCTCCGAAACATCTTGACGTATTTGAAAAATCCGGCCAACGCAGCAGACGTGTCTTCTAACCTAAGAGATTACCGCTGCTCATAGACAACAGCGCCACAATTAGTTGTGTTGCCGGCTTTTTACGCCGCTTGTATGTTATTATATGTATTATTATTATACTAACGTTATTCTTTCGTTTCTTTTATGTTACTGAAAGTATCATGTTTAATAAAATTTCTAATTTCTTTTAATTGTGTACAGATGGCGTTGGTGGAGGATTCAGCTTCCGGTACGGGAGAAGACCCTGAGGCTCTGCTGAACGAGTGGCTTGGAGAGCTCACGGTACTGACAGCGGTATGATCAATTTGTTTTAAAAAACCTTATAATAAAATTACTGAAAAAAAACTAAATAAAAATGCCTTGCAGTAAGAAACAATACTTTATTAATTATTAGTGAACTCGGCAGACGTCATTCTGCCCGCTACGCCATCTACCGCGTCCGACTTATTTTCATTATATTTCAAACTAAATCAAATCAAATATTATTTATTTTATGATATAATTTAACAATGACTTGCTAATTGTCGGGATCTATTTACAAGTGTTGACGTCAAAAAATTTACGTATAAAGTTTACGCCGCTTCGAAATCGCTAGTGCGGAAGAAATGGCACTGGACAATTTACACAATGTCAATTTAATCATAGCCTATGGGCTATTCTTATGTATGAGCTTACTTTTACTTTCACTTAAACTTTCTCGTTCAAAATATTAGTAGGATTGTGTAAAAAGATTAATTAAAAAATATAGGTAAATTCCCTATATTTCTTGCCAGTTCTCAGAGATGCCACATCCATAGCTGGTGGTTAAAATGAGCCATATTATGAACAGGATTTATACATTTATTATAATTAAAAAGCAAGCAAGTATTATAAGTAAAAAGCCGGCAACACAATCAAAGCGCGGACCATGGCGTGGATTACCATATAGGAGACCCACCTGCTTTGTTGTAAGCTATATTATAAAAAATATAACATTCCGCGCAATGCTTATAAGCTGCATTTTTAAGGGCCTCCGATATCTTCACTCACTCAGCGAAACACAGTAGAAGTACCGTAACACGCTGAGAGCATATTTTTCAGCATGGCTCTCCCACGGCAATCGTCGTATTTTAGTCTATCGGATCGATTTGATTGCATACCTATTGGGGGGTCGTTTTTAATTTTAAATAACAATTTCAAGGTTACGTAAAAGTCAAAAAAATGGGACGATTTCACACCGGGACTGTGTCGTGTGACAGCTCATTCACCGAAACGAAACGAGATAGGAGTGGAACAAAAAAGAGCGAAAAAAATTATGCTAACTTCCTTTTGGTTTTTTTTTTTAATTTTAAAGACTTTAATATGTCTCGTAAGTGTGCTGAGCGTTACATTTTGTTTGTGGTGTAGGGAACAACGTAGCAGCGCTTCTCTGTGGTAATAGATCACATCCGCCCATGGACAACCGCGCCACAATCCGCGCTCGCTGTGTTGCCGGCTTTTTAAGGTTTTAAGCGGTATTAACAGAGGTCTCCGATATCCACACTCACTCAGTGAAAGTGCTATTTCACTCTGGTATTCTTACCCGCCGAATTATTAAGCTAAAGTGAGAATGGGTGGGCCACATTGAACGCAGAGCAGATGGCCAATGGGGCCGAAAAGTGTTATTGAAATATTAAATTTATTTTTACATTCATACTATATCAATGACCGCGTACCGGGAAACGCGGAGTGGGTCGTCCCGCCACGCTATGGAATTACGATCTCATTAAGGCCACGGACAAGTGCTGGAGCCAGATCGCAATACTGTGCATATTTGGGGGAGGAGTATATCTAGCAGAGAGTGGAGACCACGGACTAACAAACGAAGCGTAGGACGTCCACCCGGAAGATGGACAGACGACCTTATAAAGATCGCCGGGAGACACTGGATGCATTTCGCCTTCGATAGCTATGCGTGGAGATCTAAACGGGAAGCCCATAACCAGTAATGGACGTCCTACGGCTGACATGATGATGATGATGATGAGCAATATCGTCAATGTTGATTTAGCATATTTGGTTGTTCCCAAACTTGTTAAGGCTTTTAGGCCTAACGGAGTTTGGGAATCGCTGAAATATACAAATAAATGAAAGCATGTGCACCACGCAGCCGGCGATGGCAGGTGTTCCGCCGGCCTAAGATTTTACGACCGTTTTTATGTGTTCACGTTTCGATATTTTTTTACACTTGATACATTATAGATTTTGTTTTTTTGTCTGGTGTTGTTGAATATGCTAAAGTGTACCTATTTGCTATGACTTGATCTCTGTTGACTTTGATCTCTGAACTGAGCGTGTTTTTTTAGTTTTTAAGACGTTCATAAATGGCTAAGAAGTCCTAGATGAATAATCTTTATAATAATCTTGTCTAGCCTACCACTAAGCGTGGGGTGTCGGGTCCTATTCCGGTTCAAATGTTAATTTTCCATCAATTGGAATTTATATTCAGTCGTTGGAAGCGATTAAGATTTGTTTGACGAGTGGCTTTAAAATAACGACGGAATTCAATTTCTTCCGATTGCTTGTTGACTCAATCAGTACTGTGTATATCTCAATAGGCAGGAGGCCGAGTGATGCATCTCGTGTCCTAGGGTCCTGGGGTTGAATGTTGAATGTTGAACTACGACGTTTGGCCTACATAAACGTCAATGTCAAAACTCAAATGATCAATGTCATCCACACAAACTAAATAAAAATTACAACATAACCTCTAAAGAGGTTTTCTTTATATACCAATATGTTTTATATAACAAAGAATGTAAACCATCAAAAAGAAATCATTAAAACGCTATTTAAAAGTGAGATTAGAATTAAACTTCATTAATTATATTATATAATATTATATATTTTTCATTGTAAAAATTTAATAATTTGTTTTCTATTCAATGCGTTTTTTTAGGATTGTCCAAAAACAACAATAAATACATCTGCTCATATTAGGCTAATTTATTATGTAATAAAAAATATTTTTCGTTCGCGGCAATTCGAAAAACATTCCAACTTTTCCAGCAACACCGCAATCATGGGACGTGAGTAAACAGCTTATGTTTCTCAAGCTGAACAGGTGCTGGCAGCTGAAACAAAAAATAATGTTCGCTATACACGATTCATTATATCCAAAGATCAAATTTATAGACATTTTCGTTAATAATTATATCAATAATCTTCTAAAACAAAAATTACTAACTGTAGGTGTTGCTAAGCACAAATCTCGAGAAAAGCTGAATAGATTTAACTAATTACATAAATATTTTTTTAATATTTCTCGAAGTCCGAAGATAGCTGTTGTAGGCAGAAAAACAAATTAAAAAGTGATATTTTTAAGGGCGTCCGATATCCTGAATCACTCAACTAAACACATTAGAAGCACCGCTTCAAGTACAACTACCATTACCAACTATGTATAAGCCCGTACTTAAAAAACAATTTTATCTTTCATGCCATATCGTCAAGTTATTACAAAAATAGAGAGTAATTTGAGAGTACTTTTGGGTTTTGCGAGTCCAAAGACTGCTTAAGGTTCTTAATTGGATCCGTTAGGTCGGATACTGGGCAGAACGATGTCTGACAAGATAAATTATAGATAAAACTAATCTTAAAATAATTAGGTACCAAAAAATGGTGCCCCGGAGACTTGCACCGGTTTTTTATAATTATATAGGGGAAAAGGAGCCATGGACAACCGTTCCACAATCTTCTTTTTGATTGTATGTCCTGTTACGCCGCTTGAGCGGTAAACACAGTACAAGTACTTGTCACATTCAGTAGTCAAGTCGCATGTATGTAATTCTGATGCCGTAGTTAAACTTCGGAGAAGCCGGCCCAAATACTGCATTAGCAAATGCTTCAGCATGGCTCTCCAGCAGGTAAGACAGTCGTCCGACAACGGTCAAGCCTTTCCTTTTCGTTTTTTTTTGTGGCTTATAAGACCTCTTAGCCACGAGGTACCTACTCCCCTGTTGTCAATATCCGGTGCCTCGCAGTTACCCCCACTGGTATTTTAGTAATAAGGACATTCTGTCTTTCAAGTTGTATGTATGGATTACAAAAGAATACTAATATGTCCGCCCATTCTCCGAAAACTGGGTCAAGTTAACGTTCTTTGAAAATATATATTACCTTTTTATCTGTATTTGTGGTTAGGCAAAACAAAACCTTGTAAAAATTATTCATACAGAATTAGGCGTAAAACTGTTTTAGTACTATAACAATTGAAATTGTTACATATTCAATTTCATAAAGTTTAATTCTATGAAACTTTAATATTTTACTTCGATACGTGAAATATATAAAATAAATAAAATATATAAAAAGGTACACTGTACGAATCAAGTCACTTCATAATTTTAAGCGCAAGCAAACGAAAACCTACCTACTTAACCCTTAAAGTCACACATTCTACCGCATTAATTGAGCCGTCTTGAAGATCTCACCTCGGGAAAGATAGTGTTAAAACACTCGCTTGTCTCTGTCAATCAATTTTCAAGAACTTTATAAATTTTATTCGGACAGGATCGAACGCGAGAACACACAGCTAGACCAAGACGCTTTTAATATTATGTGACATTACATAATCTGATAGTGTAAAGATTATTTTAAGCTAATGCATTTTGAACGAGTCGTTCTTTTCTCGAAGGTTCCCAAGTCGCATTGCTTTGGAAAGACCCATGCAGCTGTCTCCACAGAATGATAGTACGTGACACCAAAACGCCTTAAAAAAACGCCGAGTTGTGCAACGAATGTGACTAGCTGTCACATTCGTTGTGTCAATATAATATTTAAGTAAATACAGAGGCAAGCATGGATGTAATTAGAGTTTCAAGGGAGATACTTAATTATAACCAAGAACCAGCATTTCAAAAAGACAAACATAAAACACAATTTAATATTACTTATCTGTTAAATCTTACATAAAGTAATTAAAGGACAAAGCATATGTGCAATTTTTATACACTTGAAAACGTGGAATAATGCTTAAATTACCCTTATGCGTATTTAATTATAGATACCGTTAAAGCGGCGTAAAAATCCGGCAACACAACCAAAGCACATATTGTGGCGCGGTTGTCCATGGTCGGCGATATCTAAAGAGTACCATGCACCCGCTCTGTTGCCCATAAATCTGCCTATAAATATCTGTTCCTATAAAAACATTAATAAAATAAACATTTCGAGGGAGTAGTAATCCATTTTTACACATCCTAGGTAAGTACAGATTAAATAGTCGTTTAATACATCCGAACCGTACTCTCTATTAGCAATATCAAGAGACTTGTTTTACATACGAATGATGTTCCGGGCTCCATCTGTCGACGGCAGGTGCTGTTGCCACCTGACGGCCATTTTTTTACATACATACATTTCCATCGCCGGAAGCTCTCTTATGCCTCAGATTGCGAATGAATTATTCTATATCGAGCGTCTCGGACTTATTCCAGAAATGCCTGTATTACAGGCTTTGTTGATTATATGGTGGCCAATACGATGCAAAATGTGGTTCTAAGCTGGAATATGGCCTGCATAAACCAGAGCAACTTTGACATTTATCGTATTTACTAACTGATTGAACGAATGTTTTCTCATATTAATTAACTACGAGTTTTGAAGTGAATAATCATATTTTGAATAATCATTATTTTTGAAATAAATATTAAATTGAACGCATATATTTTTTTTAAATGTTCAAACAGAGAGTACGTCAATTAACACATTTAAATATAATGAATATATTACATTTATACTGAGTCCTGGCAAGTTAAGGAGCACTATAAAAAATTCTTACGTGGTATCTTTAAAGGCCGGCAACGCACCCGCGGTCCACATTTTTTGTAGTGGTGCTCATGGCTGCATATAATAGATGTAGCCAGTATTAGCCTAATATTATGAGCTTTTTGTATTTTCTCTTAAATAATGTTATTTTTTACTATATTAGTTTATATATGTAAATAAAAAGCTTATAATATTTATTCTGTGAGACCGTGCTATCACTCCGGTCGAATTGGCCCAATTCGTGCATTAGCATATAATTCGGCATGGCTCTCCCACGTCTCACAGAATACTTAGCGTGAAACAAAACATGTACTCTGGTACTTTGCTTCGCTTAGTGAGGATATCGGAGGCACTTAAAAATGCCGCTTAAGCGGCGTAAAAAGCCGGCAACACTAACAAAGCGCGGGTCGTGCGATTGTTCAATGGACGTTGGGAAGCGGTGTTCTCATACCATATACAAGACTCGCCTGCTCTATTGACCGCTACACCATAAAAAATTAATAATACATAAATGTAATACGAATATTCATGAATGTTCGAAGCACTGAAGTATCATCACGCACCAACGACTAGTCTCTGTTCTCTTAAAAATAAAAAGAAACTATTCAATTTAAAATCGTTCGGAAAAACGAATATTTTCACCATTATAAAGTCCCTTTGAAAGGCCATATTAAAAAACTCAATAAGCCCTTTAACTTTTTATGGATTGTTTTCAATCGATAACACGAACACATTTATCCGGCATCGATTTCATTTAGACGCCGGCTTATTGATGGTGATTAATTATAATCTCTGGGGAATCTGATGATGGTCGGATGGATACATTGAGGGCAAAAGACCACACTTGGATCAACCAATGGCAAGAATATTAGAACCCAGTGCCCTATCAGCCTTTCTGGTCGGAGACAGTTACTTTTAGAAGCAACTATTCCTAACTAGTGCTCAATTTCATAGTAAATGGAATATTTCATAATCAGAACAATGCTATCTGAAGTGCAGGGTAAGGTGGGCCTCCGAAACGCACTCGGACAACGTATTATCTGATATGACAGAATAATGAAGTGTCCGGATTCCGGAATTAGCCAAGAGCGCGTGATGGGGCGCTACATTATTGTTGAAATGAGGTCGTATATACCGTAACTTTTTACTGCATAACTTTTTGACGTGATTAAAAGAACCATTACGCCCGACCTCTTTATGCATGGCTCTTTTCATATAACACATGTCCGCAATTGTTATTATTAATACCTACTTTTTTAAAATTAAATTAAAGAGAGCCATGCAAAAGCAAATGCTGACACACTTATTAGGCCGGCTTGCCCGAATTGATACCACGGTCTCACAGAATATTCAGCGTCAAATGGTAGTTATACTTGAAACGGTGCATCTATTTGTGTGCGAGTGAAGATATCAAAGGCCCTAAAAATGCCGCTTTAGTGGCGTAAAGAGCCAGCAACATAACCAATGCGCGGATTATGGCACGGTAGTCTATGGGTGGTGGTGTTCGCTTACCATATAGAAAACCCACCCTCTCCGTGGTTCGTCTCCGTTCGCTATAACATTAAAAAAATAGTATTCTCAAATGGTATTTGCTTCGTTGTCTCTACGATCATCGCTCTACCTAATATGAGCTAAGCTTTGATAAGTTGTTTGGATTTAAAATTCAACCTGTATCATTTCGATGTTAATCGTTCTACAATTGAGCATTTTTAATGCATTTTGTGCCGTGCACCTCTACTTTGTAGAATAAGCCTGCTAAAGTACTTCCTAAAACACTAAGGGTCCTTCAACAAACAAGCCTTCCTATTGCTGAATGTCCGGCCACGCACACGCGACCCAGCAAGAACTCTGACGACCGGTCATCCTAGATACTCTTGCTCGTTTGCTACCCTATTATATTATATTTGTTTACTAATACAAACTTAAAATATTTCTATTTATTTTGATGTATTGCTGTGTCTTGTGATTATGAAGATATATTCATTCGTGAGATTCTTATTATATATTTACATGAGATTTTATTTACTTGAATTTCACAAAACGACTAGACACGTTCGACCCGAAAAAACGTGAACTAATAAGGAAACAGACTGGTCAAGGTTAGCGATGAATATAATGCACCAATTTGTCGGACATTAGTCAACATTCCAATATTATAATCAAAGAAATAATAGTTTTTGTTACTGGCTGTATTTCTGGGATATCTAAGGTTGTTTGGAAAGAAAATTTGTGCGTCAAATCGCCAAGGTCCAACCAATTTGGAATTGTGATACTAAGGTACATTGAAAGAGGTTATCAATTTTATGTGTATTCAAATATTTACATTACACTCGGTCAACATTCGTTGCACTTCAGATAGAAAGTGATGAATTTGGGACAGTGTTTTGAAGCATCGCACAAGTGTGCATATAACGGTCAATGAAAATATAATAAGAATTTGCATCCGCCATTCTCCACCCTAGCATTAGGCGGGAATTCGGGAGTGGCGGGTGCGGGGTGAGCGGTTCAATGCGGCGGGGTCCGCGGTGCGCCACCGCCGCTTTGTGTTGCTATATTACAGGCTTCACCCAGAAATATACTAAAATAATATAACAACAAAATATTAATGGTATTAAACAAACAAATACAATTGGAACAATAGCCATTACTTATTAGCTACGGTCTGTATAATCTGTATTGAGATTAAAACTCGTTCATAGCAATAGCTTTGTAAAGCGCATTAAAACTGTGATATTAAGCTCTTTGACTCGCAGACTAAGTGACTGCGCATCATAAGCGACAGACTAATTAATATATTGCGCCCGTTGTTCTGCCTTTTGCGCTGAGGAGCTGGTAACACTGGTGCCGAGACGCGATATGACAACACGTGTATGGTTAGGCAGCGTGCGCGTCGCACGTTATCTTGGCACTCGGCTTTAGGTTTACGATCTCTGTCCCGCACCAAGTTGCGGGACGACTTCCCCCGTCCGCCCCACACCCGCGCCCTAACACAACTTTAGTTTAACCGAAGGCGCCGCGTTATGAGCACGTGCTCAGCTGTGTACACCTATTGTTCTGCCACACTTAAATCGATTGTGAAAACGAAAGTTTTGCAAATATTGACAGTATTGTGAATGGGCCGAGGTCAACAAGGTGGTAAGACAACAGGCTGAACCCGAGAGCGGTGTGCTTTTGGCAATGGCATGAGGCGAACGGCTGTGGAAGTTCTTCCGTGATTTATGAAAAAGCTTGGTGTAACGGCGCTTTTAGTATCCGCGGTGCGGTGAGTCATCGGAAATGTGATTTGTGACCGAGAAATGATGGACTCCGTGAGTGAATCGAGCAAGTGGCGTGGAGGATTCCTCTCCACTATAAACAAAAGCTTTCGTCTCAAAAAGCTGAGTTCCCCGATAGAAAGCAAGGCTACTGACATGACTACGGTAAGTAGTAGCACGGCGGCGCCCGGCTGGCGCCATATCTACCACAGCTAGCCTATATTATGATTTACTCTAGCTCTCTACTTAACTCGTAGTGAAAGCCGTGTATTTTTAGAACGTAGGATTAGATAAAACGTCTATTTCCCGACTGGTTACATATATTGTTTTACATATATTCCTTGCGTGATTATACACGAGGGTTCATTGTTCTAAAGACAATGCGTCCTGCGGCCTGCCTGTTTTAGGATGTTGTCATGTGTGTGTAATTAATTCTTAACGCATTAGCTGCTTGGCTGTGTGCGACGTACAATATTTATGGTTTAAGATTAATCTCGAGGCCCTGCTGGGATCATTTACACTTTAAGCAGTGTTAGAGCTGATGGGAACCAAATAAACTGTTTACATTTTAAGAACAGCGTAGGTATGTGCTTTCTAATATACTGTTAAAAAAACAACTAAAACTATTCATTAGGAACTCGGACGTGTTAGCTTTTGTTTTGTGACGTGTTTCTTTATCGTTTTAATTATTTAAAATTAAAACGATAAAGAAAGAATGGGTCAAGTGATGAAAGTATGTATCATACATAAAAAGATTGAATTTGTAAATTTACGTAGAGATTGATTTTATTAAGAAATCGTAAAAAATAATCCAATATATTACGTAATATTCAAAATTAATTATCATCACTAAACATAAAAATAAATTTATTTCAATCAAACTAGCATAAATGGCTATAGGTTTTACCATAGTTTTTTAGTTTTTTTAGTTACCGTACTATTAGAGGCCTGTGTTATGTTTCTACGTTTTATCTACATATATGTATATAACACAATATTTGTCTCGCTAAAGCTGAATATGTTGGAGAGAATTGGCTAATTTTCATCTAGAAATACTTTCTTCACATGAAGGATTTATTTCATCTAAAGTAAATAAAAAAATATATATTTTGTTTCTCAGATATTTATAGGTGCGTTCAAATATTTATCTGTTTGTACGTCACTTGATTTTCACTACCTACTTAGTTTTTTAGATATTATCTACCTATGTTTTGTTAGGCTTAAATGTGCTTGAGTCGTAAATAGGTAACTATGTAGGTGATACGAAGTACAGCGGGCCAAATATATAGAGATTTTTAATTTTTAATAATAAAAATTTAATGCTATGTTGACAAATTTAAAAAATTAGCTCAAGAAATGAAGATTTAAAACAATTAAAACACTAATTAGAATTAACAATACTAATTAAGCCTGATCGTCCTAAGTGATACCACCGGCTTACAGAACACTCAACGAGAAACGATACTTGTACTGTGTTTCGCTGAGTGAGTGAGAATATTGGAGGTCCTTAAGTATCCCGCTTAAGTGGCGTAGAAAGCCGGCAACACAACAAATGCGTGGACTGTGGCGAGGATGTCAATGGGAGGCGGTGTTCTCTTCCTCATATAGAAGAGCCACCTGCTCCGTTGTCCGCCTTACTATTACAAGACATTGCCGTCGATGTCAAAAAATATTGACAGATGACCTTCTTATATGGCCATATCTTATATTACAATTTATAAGCTCAATCAAGTATATAGTATATCCATCAAGTTTGGATACAATATATATATTTATATATTGCAATACGTAATAACGTAGCTTAGACTAGTTTAAAAAATTTTATCCTCTTACTTATAAACCAAATAATTTTTTAACAATGCCTCAAACATTCTGTTATTCTCTGACGTAATTATGACAAAAAGCGATTAAAATTTATTTGATATTATGAAAGTTAATAAGTAAGAATATTATTAATTATTCACTCTATGGAATTAGCTTCCTGTAAAAGTATTTCCAAACTCATACGACTTGGGAAGGTTAAAAAAAGAGCGTACTTATTCCTTAAAAGCCGGCAACGCACCCGTAGCCCTGCAAGCCTCATGGGCGGCGGTGTTCTTTTACCTTCTCTTAGGGGACCCACATGCCGTTGTCCGCTATAGATTATAATGAATAAACAAATAAATTAGCATAATTTCTACGAATCTCAAGTGATTCAATCTTGTTGATCTTGTCTATGCTTTGATAAAGAGATATTCTCAAACAATTCCAATTATAATTACTTCCTGTGAAGGAGTGACAGTAGACATTTGACATGTTATTTATTTATAGAAAAATATAATTGCGCTGTTATTTTTCGGCAACGCATCCGCAGCTCCGCTGTGGCTAATGTCCATGGGCGATGAACAGCTTATTCTATTAAAAAAAATTTCACAGCTCTAGTAAATTCAAATTGCATATACTACACTTGTATTATCTTTTATTGTTATCAATTCCAAAAATGAGAACATGGCCGCCCATTGACAACCGCGCTTTAGTTGTGTTTTCAGCTTTTTACGCCGTTTTTTTTAGAAATAAAGATTAACTATTACATTACATAGATGTGAAGTTAGTCGCCTCGTGGCAGAGCATTGCTGACGTACAAATTGTCCGAAGTAATACCACGAGCTCACAGAATACTAAGCACAAAACGGTATTTTTACTGTGTTTCCCTAAGTGAGAATATCGGAAGCCCTTGAAATGTTGCCGCTTAAGCTGTGAAAAAAACCGTCAACGCAATGAAAGCGCGGGTTGTCCACGGGCGGCGATGTTCTCTTATCATATAGGAGTCCCAACTGCTCCGTTATACTTACTAGAATACGTTAGTGCTAGACTATGCGATGTAAGAACGATTTGTCTTCGATATTGCTTTCTATGATACAAATAAAATACTTTATTTATCAATTAAGATTTTACAATCACTTTTAAACGTCATTGCTTCAACTACATTTCAAGCCTACGGTTGCAGGCCTACGCAGACCTTTAAAAAACTGGCGAAACAAACTAAGCTCCATTCATCCAGATACCCCATCGAATGCACTACGAATATTTCAATTGTAGTATTGCTATATTTATCAATGTTTCGATTATATATCGCATTGGAAACGAATACGATAAAAAGTATTAGGTCACAGTATCTTCAGTCGTGTCACATGGCTCCTTGTCTGGCTATAGGTACTTACAACGTCCGCTGCAAATGCTCTCAGCGACATTCCTTGGCAGCCTTCTAAACTACGCGTTCTTAGGCATCTTGCGAAATGCAGCTTAGTGTCAGTATTAAAATCTCAGTATAAAATATTACATAAACAGAAATACGGTAAATGATATCCAGAGTTATTTTTTCAAGGCCTTGGACATTTGGCCTTGTATATATTTTTTTAAATTTGTCTAATTGCGCAGAACGCGGCAGCCGGATGCTCTGATCGGAGATCTGAGATTTATTGCCGGCTTTTTCGCCCCTTAAATGTTATTAATACTACTAACTCACTATATTTAGTAAGCGCCTGTAGCCAGTACAGAGGCAATTAGTACGTGAGAATCTGCTTCAGCTTGACTTAGACCGGGGCAGACAGTGATCGAATTTTCGGCCGAATATTTCCTTTCGAAAACCAAATTTTGCACCCGCGCTCGCAGAATATCGGGCTCACGGCTTACACGGGCTCAGCGTGAAATGGTAGTAATACTTGATGCGATACTTCTACTATGTTTCACTGAGTGAGTGAGGATATCAGAGGCTCTTATAGATGCCGAATAACCGGCGTGAAAAGCCGACAACAAACAAAGCGCGGACTGTATCGCGGTTGGTGATGGGCGGCGGTGTTCTCTAGGAGGAGGATATAGGAGACCCACCTGTGCTCCGTTGTCCGATATAAAATATTCTATTTAGACCGGAATTCAAACCATGTATCCATGGAGTCACAATTTCTTACACAACATTTTAAGGGCCCTAGGGCCACAAGGCTCTAAAATATCCGGTATGATATTTCTAAAGAAATGTTGCTTCATGTGCCACGAGGGGACAAGGTGAATCACTTCACAAAACCAGGTTACCGAGTTGTTATCAGTACAATTATATCTTTGCAAACGTACTAAGAATGTACTCGTATATTGCAATATAGAACTCAAAAAAGGATACGCTTTAGTTACGTCTTTTTAACCTCCAGAATAACCGAATTGGCTGCTATCAATTTCACAAGTTTTGCAGCGATCAATTCACTTAATCAAAACAGTTTGAACGAAAGACTAAAGAAAAGATTCAGCGAGAAATCATTGTAAAATTATAATTAAACTTGAATACGCTTATTAAATTATTTTTGGCCATTTTTATTTTTTTAAACTTCTTTGTCATAATCAAAGGTCCTTACCCAATTTCTAAATATACCACCGTGACTAATTACATCAATACTTCACAAGTTTGGCGACTCAAGATTAAAAAGCCTAATATACCAACTTAACTTATATCCTGTCTCCTAGTTTTTTTATGGTATAGGGGACAGCGAAGCAGATGGGGTTATATTATATGGTAAGAAAACACTGCCACCCATATGATAGACAACCGCGCCACAGTCCGCGCATCGGTTGTATTGCCGGTTTTTTACGCTACTTTAGCGGCATTCAGCGAAACACAGTAGAGTCACCGTTTCAAGTACAACTACCATTTCACGCTAAGTATTCTGTGAGACCGTGGTATTGGACGAGCCGGCATCATTATTGCATCCGTATATGTTCCAACTTGGCTTTCCCACAGGTGCGACAGTATTAAGACACTCGCCCGGCCACCATCAGGCCCTTCCAGAGACCGAATAAATTATCAACTTAATTATAATTGTCCTGACCGGGTTTCGAACCCAATACTCTCGATTTATGGTAGACCTATTAAACCACTTAGCTATGAGGCTCTTACGGGCCTGATCTTGGAGAACACCTCAAAGACTGTTCTCGACGGCGTCGCTTTCTTCATCCCTGCGGGTTTCATGCCAGAGCTTGTCGTTAAATGTTGAATTTCTTAGGAGATCCCTTAACTGCGTTTATGATAAGCGACCTTCGCTTCCTTCTGCTGTAAGGCCGTTCGGGCCAATATTCAGTAGAAAAAAGGCATCGCTTGACCCATAGAAGCTGCGTGATGTTTGATTGTTATCTTATATCTATCCTTATAATATTATTATGAATTAATAAGTTGGGCTTGTAATAATACCTATTTGTATTATTCCAGGGTCTGAATTCATCATCTGATGCGTCAACGATGCGTCCGTTGGAGATAGTCGCACCAAGGATTGACACGTATCGCTTTTCAATGGCGAACCTCGAGGAGACACAAGATGCTGATCTGGACGCCATTCTTGGGGAGCTGTGCGCCCTGGACACGGAATACGATGAAGAATTGTCAAGGGTTTCTGCAGGTAACTTAATTTATTACTAATACCTGGGCTGCAAAAATTGTGATAAACATTCTGGTAGTAAACTTCGTGTTTAGTGAAGCGACGCGATGTGTGCGTCCTGGGCTTGTTTTGCATAAGATGTTTTAGCCAACCGAAAGGATATTTCATGTTTAAATAGAAAAACTAACTAAATCTTTATACTTCAAAGCCAACAATTAAGGTAATAGCTAATAATTTTAAAAATATACCTTTGGAATTGATCTGGCATCATTTAGAGATTCGTGGGTCGGATCTATGATGATAAATGGTAGCATACGAGCAGGGCACAGTCAGCCCTTGCAGAGCCACGGATACGTTGCCGGCCGATATGAAAAATAAATCTTCTTCTTTACATCGAAGCTCGGCGATCTGAAGTCTCGGCATAGCCACTCTTGCACGTACAAACATTACGTATTTAAAAAATATTTATTTGATTTGTTACATTATTTTTTATCTCAGATTTTTCCACTGCATCAAAGGACCGGGTGGATGGGGAAGTGCCCCAAAGGAGGGACAGCAAAGAGACAGATGGTACTTCGCATATCACCAGAACAGATTCGCCAGACAACGACTCGGCATTTAGTGATACTGTAAGTATATACGATTTGACAACTCAATTCGTATGGAATATATCTATTTTTATGATATAGTGGACAACGGATCAGGTGGGTCTCCTGTATGGTAAGAGAACACGCCCCTGGACACGCACATGCGCCACAGTCCGCGCATTGCTTGTTTTGCCAGCTTTTTATGCCACTTAAGCGGCATGTTTAAATGCCTCCGATATCCTCACCCACTCAGAACACTCGACACATAGTAGAAACACCGTTTTAAGTGAAATTCCTATTTTACGCTGAGGATTAAGTGAGCTCGTAGTATCACTTCGGATGAGGCGGCCCAAGTAGTGCATCTGCAATTTCTGCAGCATGGATGTCCCACGGATATAAAGTGACTCTAATATATTAATCTGACAATATATTTTTATTAAATTCAATCATAGATATGCCCGTAGGAGAGCTACGCTGACGAACTAATTGGGCCAGTTCATCCAAAGTCATACCAGAATGAAGCAGTACATGTACTGTGTATCGTAGATTGAGTGAGGATATGGGTGGCCCATGAAATGATATTGGTAAAGCGGCGTAAAAAACCGGCAACACAACTAATGCGCGGATTGTGGCGTGGTCTACCATGGGCGGCGGTGATCTCTTACCATAGAGAAGACAAAGAACTAAAATACTGAGCATAGCCTTTCTTTACACTGTGAATATTTATTATTCGCTGGTCAATAATTAAGCTAGAGCTATTCTAAACTTTTTGTCATTGTAGAATTTATGTGGTTAACTTATGTATTATTTTCATAAATATCTGTTAACGTTAATTCAATATTATTTGAGTGGCCATTATCTGCTTGACGTATTATTGTACGTACAAATATATTTCATTGAACCATTTATTTTTTTAATATAACGGTGCACCACAGCTGACGCAAAAGTGTCGTTGACCTGTGACGTCTTAGATAAGGAAATAAATCTTATGTCAAAGACATCCCTTACAATTATAAAATGCGAATTTTCGAATAAAGTATATAGATAATAATTAATCTTCGTATCCAGATTGATTTTTAAAATCACAGCTAACACTTAGAAAATATGATTAACCGACGTACAGAAAAACTACGTTTTTAAAGGCAAAGGAATTATCAGATTTTTATTTGATAGAGATTTATTATACAAATTGTACAGCATAACAAAATACAGTCAAAACCTGATACAACGACTTTGAAGGGAAAGTATATTTGCCGTCGTTATTATGGCTCTTAACTAAATTATTTACTAAAGATTCGGACGGGACCTTACAATCTAGCTGTAATAACCTATTGGTAGTTGTAAACGATTTCGTTATAATCGGTTCCGACTATCATCATCATCATCAGCCTATCAAGTCCACCGCTGGACATAGGCCTCCCCCACAGACTTCCATCTATTACTACAATCTAGAGCGATCTGGGTCCAGCGATCTGTTTCGACTAAAGTTAAGTTTTACTCTATGAAATTAAAACTATAGAAGAATTGTTTACTATATTTCATATAATTTTAGGTTTCTATGCTATCAAGCGAATCTTCAGCATCGAGCAGCGCCAGTTCCAAATGTAAACCCATGAAACTCACGCTCCATCCAAATCAAAAGGTACCATCAGCTGATATATCTGAATGTATGACTTTTTTATGGTATAGCGGTCAACGAAGCATGTGGGTCTGCTATATGGTAAGAGAAAACCGCCGCCCATGGGCAATCGTACCACAGTCTGAGCATTGGTTGTGTTATCAGCTTTTTACGATATCCTCACTCACTCAGTGAAACAGTAAAAGTTCTGTTTCGTTATGAGTATTGCGTCATTATGTATATTTAATTTTCTTTTTACTATTTGAATTAATCATGTGATCTTTTATTGGGCACTTATTGACTACTTATTCGGTGATATGTAGTGAGATTTAAGACGGACCCCTTCGCCTCTTCCCCTTCTCCCAACCAACATCATTTAAAATTTTCCGAATATTATCTTTAAATACAGGTATAGAGTGTAATCTTAGTTTTCTTTTAGCAATCGCGCGTATAAAAATATCGAAATTTTATTAATTAATACAGAATAGCTATATAAAATTACAATGTATTGACAACAAAATATATAGACGTGATATATTATTAGAAACCCCGCCTGCCCTTGTAATATTTCGTGATTTTTGGTCAAACCCCTTCCCTCTTTCAAGTCTCACTTGATTAATGGACGACCTCACACCGCTTTTATCTGGTGGTTTGCTGATATCTTTTTCCTATTTTGTGCGCATGTCTAAAAAAAGGCTCTTTTAAAATTGTAATGAAATAATTGTTAATATTTTGAAATTTACAGAACATCCTTTATCAACAGAAAGCTGATAAAATAAAGCTAGCGTTAGAGAGAATGAGAGAGGCGAATGTTAAGAAGCTGTTCATAAAAGCATTCTCGAATGACGGATCATCGAAAAGTCTCTTGGTCGACGAGAAAATGACGTGCGGTTTTGTTACGAGACTGCTCGCTGACAAGAATCACGTCACGATGGAACCAAAGTGGGCGATAGTCGAGCATCTACCAGACTTACATATGGGTTAGATTTTTTAAAATAATTATTTATAGTCTTTTGAAGATTTATATACTAAGTTTGGTAAATATAGTTTCGACATGTAAATGATTAGTACTAATATCGCAAGAAAAGAGCGTACATATTCCTTAAAGGCCAGCAGCGCACACGCGGCTCTGCAAGGGTTCATGTACATGGGCGGAGGACTGCTTGCCCTACTGCGGAGGACTGCTAATTTTAAAAATTAAGTTTGACTACCCTTCATATTTAAGCATTTGTATCCTCAAAGAAATAGTGCAAATAAAATATCATTCTGCTATTCTGTAAGCCCATGGTATCTATAGATGAGCCGGTCAAATAGTGCTTCATCATTGCTCCTCCAACAGTTTTCTAAAAGCCAAATGCAATTTGTAAATGAAAAATATTTAATTCAGAACCATTAAACTCAATACACCGATATCTGAATTATTTTTTCTTTCAATTTTTTCTAAGAATCTCTTAATAATTTTCAGAGCGTGTGTACGAAGACCATGAGATGCTGGTAGATAATTTAATGCTATGGACGAGGGAGTCGAAGAACAAAATCTTATTTGCAGAGCGTCCAGAGAAGAATCATCTATTCCACACACCGGAGAAGTTTCTACTTAGCGAAGATGACAGAAGTATATATAACTATTTCCGCTAAAATAACATAAAATTCTAATGGCGATACATATTAAATTCAAAAATCTAAGGCTCTTTAAAAAAGCCATTCCTCCTTTTATAAGTCTAATTAGGAACAATGTCAATGGGAGTCGGACGATTTATCCAAGGCAATCCTGTGCAGATTTCCTTGCACTTTTTTTACTATATAGTGCATAAAATTCTGCTATGATCTGTTGCCGGCTTTTTACATACAATAAAAAGGCCTTCCGGTCAGTGTCATCATCATCATCAGCCCATTCAAGTCCACTGCTGGACATAGGCCTAATTGTATTAGCCTATATTGCCTATCCGGTCAGTGTAATAATTAATAACTATAAAAAATTGCTAAACCAAAGAACAATCCAACTGTTATCATAATTTCGCAAGCGGATATATTAATTCGTCCAAATTATCAAAGCTTTTATTTATAAAACATTTATGCGTCCGTAAGATAAGGCGGTTTAGATAAGTGAGGCCAATGTCAATTATTGACCTTTTAAATTTTAATCATGTACTTAGTTAGACAGTAATGTTTACCTTACCCATAGTAATACATACAGTTATAATTATATTCATAATATCAATAAAATGTGTCCATATTAGCCAAAACTTGCGTCATTAAAGAAAATACCGCAATACATACAATTTGTCCCCTTTTTTCTGCACTATATTTGGGGAACGGTGTTAACTTAATATATAATATAATAATAATATATGATAAAGACGAATTGCAGAGACCAGTCCAAATTATAATTACAATCCTATGATAAATATATGATTTTTGATTTGATTTTTGAGAGATGAATATTAATAGAACCTCCTTGAGAATTACAGTAATTTCAAGTACTAAAGCGAACAATTAAACGTTACAAAGTTTGAACTTTCCTCCATATCCAATAATATAGAGCAGGTGGGACTACTATATAGTAAGAGAACACCGCATCCCGTGGGCAACCGCGCTACAGTCCGCGCTCGCTATGTCGCCATCTTTTTACGTCGCTTAAGCGGTTGTTTAAGGGCTTTTGATATCCTCACTCGGCGAAACGCTGTACAAGTACCCGTATCGAGTATAACTACCAAAGTAAAAATAAATGCCGCTTAAGATTCGAAAAAAGCCGTGGTAATTGGCGGATTCCTTATTAAATATTTATTTTTTTATTAGGTTGGTCCAGCGAGCATGACGACCATCCACGTCAAGTTGTGATTGATGAATTCTTCGGTCAAAGCAACACAACGAATCCCTCCATATCCGGACACCAAGTACCACCAATGGAAGGCTTTCTCTATCTAAAGAGCGACGCTAAAAAGGGATGGAAGAAATACTACTTTGTTTTAAGACCATCAGGTTAGTATTATTTAATTTTTTGCGATGCGATCTATGCGAAAGCGAATTTATTAACACAATGTATTTTGAACCATAGACTTAGTTTTCTTAACGCAGATGCTTACATTTGTACCCGTCACACGAAACCGTTAAACAAATGATTCCAACTGTATATGCTGTAGAAATGTATCAATAAAATCTAAAATTTCCTCAATAAATTATTTTGTCTATAGGGCTATATTATGTACCGAAAGACAAGGTTAAGACAATGAAGGAACTGGTGTGTTTGACTACATTTGACAACAACGAGGTGTACATCGGCATTAATTGGAAGAAAAAGTATAAGTCGCCAACCGATTTTTGCTTCGCGATCAAGCACCCCAGATTGCAGCAACCTAAAAGTGTGAAATTCATCAAATTCCTATGCGCCGATGACCAACTCACTCTGGATAGGTGGATCACAGCGATGAGAATCGCTAAAGTGAGTTTTATCATTTATGATAAATTATCGATATGTAAAAGTCGTGTTAGTTACTATTTAAAAGTGCCGCTTGAGCGGAGTAAAAATCCGGCAATATAACCAAAGCGAAAACTGTAGCACAGTTATTAATGGCAGCAGTGTCTCTTGCCACATACGAAGCTCAACTGATTTGGCTGAAAGTTGGCGGGGAGGTAGCTTAAACCTATGAGAATATAGGATAATTTTTTCCGAATACAAAAATGTAGTGTAATGTTTTAAGCGTATCTGTTTGTCGGGTTTAGTAAGCCCATGGATTGCTGACACGAAAAGACCGTGTGAAGCTGATGTGATGGCTGTTTAGCTGGCAGCAAATAACCATTTAAAAAAAAAGGATTTCTGAGGGTTCATAATGGGAACCAACGTCTGCCGGGTTCACCAGTTTTTAATATCACCATCGTTTTTTCGTAAACGACCGTGGGGCCAGAGGTTTGAATTATGTATTCGGTATTTGGAATGGCTTAACAGTCACTGAACGAGAATTAACATTGTCGTATACGTGACAGAGCCATGCTGACTGTTGGGGCGCTAGGGCGCTACTTCGCTGAATAAGTAAATATATCAGAGTCCCTTGAAATTATACCACTCAGGCGGCGTAAAAAGCTGGTAAAACTACCAAAAAATTTTGGCGCGGTTAAACAAACAAAGTAAAATATAATAAAAATAAAATAAATAAATAACTATTTATAAACTTTTTTCTATTTTGTGTACACACACAATGATGCGTTTGATGTAGAGAGAGTACAAGAATATGTGTACCATTGAATGAGAATGATATTTTGTTTCTGTGTAGTCCAGTTAAAGGAAAACATTATTACAGCAACAAAATATTTGTTTTTCAAGTTGTAGTGTACAACAAAACAACGAAAGTATGATTGTGTTTCATTTTTAACAAGTGAATAAAGCTGTTTCTTTATGTCAATCTCTATATGTCAGTTTTTTATGCTAAAACAGATAACGGAGCGGGTGTGTCTCCTGTATGGTACAAAAATATCAACGCCTTTTGTGTTGTATTGCCGGCTTTTTACGCCGCTTAAGCGGCATTTTTACGTCCTCCGATAGCCTCACTTACTCATCGAAACAGTAGAACTACCATTTCACCCTGAGTATTCTGTGAGCCCGTGGTATCAGTTCGGACGAGCCAGCCTAATTAGTGTGTTAGCATGTGCTTCAGCATGGCCAGTGAACTAAAATTTAAAGTGAATATATGTTTCAGCACGGACGACAGTTATTGGAAAACTACAGGTCCCTGATTGAGGAGCTCACGCAAGAAGACTTAGACCATTTGGCCCATGCGCGTTCCTGTTCAGTAAGTTCAATTTCAGCTAGTATTCATCTCAATAGAAGATTGTAAATATAGAGGCCCTACCTACAAGTCTACTGTAATTTAAAACATCTTTTTTTATGATATAGCAGACAACAGAGCAGGTGGGTACTCTTATACGGTAAGAGAATACTCAGAGTCACAGAATACTCAGCGTACTTGTATTGTGTTTCGTAGAGTGAGTGAAGATATCGGAGGCTCTTAAAAGTGCCATTTAAGCGGCGTAAAAATCCGGCAACACAACCAATGCGCGGACTGTGGTGCGGTGGTTCATTGGCGGCGGTGTTGTTACCATATAGGAGACTCACGTCCTCCATTGTCCGCTATAGAATAAAAAACCGCGCCACAGTCCGCAAATTGATTGTGTTGCCGGCTTTTTAAAATGCCACTTCGCGAGGTATACAGTTGTGCGAACGCGTTAAGTACCTTTACCAATACATTTATTATTATATTTTTAAAGTATCGGTTTTTCGGGATCGGCGTGTCCAAGGATTGATGAAAGTTCAGAATTAAATTCAGTAGATGGTGTACCGCAATTGATGTAAATAATTAAAAATTCCAAATTTTCTTTCAGATATCCTCAATACCAGCCAAAACCAGTAACCCTCCGGTAGTTATCAATCCGACACAACCAACGTCTAGTAACGCCAGTGTTGCCAACTCCGATACGAGTAGCGGAAGGTTGGTATTGTTGAAATACTCAAGTGCTCTTTTGGCGCTCTCATTAAATGACGCCATCTTGGAAACTCTGACACTGACATTCAAATGTCACAAATGTCGTCAGATATTTACAATTGGTCAACTCATATCTACTATCACTGTCTCGCTGTTGTACATTTGTTGATGCAAAAACAAGACAGAACACGAGATATATCTTCGAACGTATACCAACATAGTATGGGCCCTTTAAATTAAGAATCTACTTCTAGATTCATGCAAAGAGCACTTCACGATCTCTACTGTGTTAGTATTGGACAATCATTTATCACCAATTATTGCGTAGACTATATTTGATATGCATGTTGCGATTATACAAGCCTTGCAAATTCATCGCTAAGCGTTTTTGTTATTATTTATAGTATGAGCTACGTTCTATAGAGTTATTACGAGTTATGAAGGAGCCGATAATCACTTGAATTTGTATTTAGCATTTTTTAACTCTCCCGCCCGTTTAGTGATTCAACATCACGTGTATTTTTAGTACCTACAAAGAATATTAAAATTTTCCGAATACCATCTTTAAATACAGGTATAAAATGGAATCTTATTTTTCAATTACAATTCGCGCGAAAACTATGAAGTTTTATTCATTAATAAAAAACACCTTCTTAATTAATATTAAATAACAAAATGTTTTAAAAAAATACACGTGATATCTACGAGACCTCTTGTGATATTTTCGCCCTATATACTGAATAAAACGTGGTAGCGTTGTTTGATTTGGAATCGTATGTGTTGTATTTGGGTGGATTGTAAAGCGTATTTGTAAGAGAAGCTTCCCTTGCCAACAGACACTCACGCGCTTCATCCTCTAGTTCGAGCGGGTGTCTCTCAGATGGCGGCACTGCGTCGGAGAGTGCGTTTGACTGCGAGTTTCCTATGGGTAAGCCTTAAATTAGCCTACAACAGGAATATGGAATATCTGTTACACTTCCATTGTCTTTTAATGGTATAGTGGACAACGAAGCAGATGAGTCTCTTATATGGTAAGAGAATACCGCTGCCCATGTACAAACATTGGTTATGTTGCCGGCTTCGCCATTTAAGCGACATTTTTACCTTTACAGTCTCTTTATAAACTATCGGTTATAATATGTTCAGATGAGCTATATTATTACAAAGTATTCTAAGTAATATGAAGATAAAATTACTCGTTAAAGTTAAATATATGTTCGATAAATTCTCATAGAGTAATGTTTCTAGGGACAATCAAACGCAAGCCATCCATGAAACCCAACATTCCCCTGACATGGATGACGCGTCAGCTGAAAGAACTGGCGGAGACGGACGAGTGCGAAGGCGGTGACAGCAGCACCCTTACGCGCAGGCCGAGGTCCAGGGAGGACAAACGGCACCCAGGTGAAAGCTGGTGTAAGGCGCAGAACGAAGGCGATTGTAGCACTCTCACGCGACGGCCTAGGCACTCTCTAGGTAAAAATACCTCGACTCTCTATAATATTACTAATCTAGCAACCCGGCTCGAGCAATTCAAACCAAATCAAAGTAAAAAATTTCACACTAACAGAGCCAACAGGCTTCGTTCTATCAAAAAAATTAGGACCGTGGCCATTTTTTCCTGTTGTGGCCTAGCCAAGCGGGTTGAATGGCGACCACACGACATTTTTCTAACACTTAGATTAAATTCGTGATATCTTTCGAATGGAATGTCCGAATCGAATAATTAAAAAATATATATAAAGGTATTGAATTAGTCTTGAATATAAAGGTACTATTTAGATTTAGATAAGGATTAATATCAAGTTAAAAAAACAGATTCTTATTAATTAAGTAATCGTTAATTGTAAAATTGTTCCATTTAAGACGATTCTTAATTGTTCCTTTGTATTTTTGCTAGAGTAGTTGCATAATGTCTAAAGTTAATTTATTGTATAAACGTAGTCGCAAGGTTCGCGAAGGAATTATATCTCCGTAAGCGGTGGCCATTCGGTTAATTCTTTTAATATATATGAAGAAAGTGTTGTGTTTTTTAATTATTTAAAATTCATCGTACACGACGTGGTCGGTAAAGCGGTTGTTGTTGGTTGGTGCGCACCAATGAGACGAAGGCTGTCAATAGTCAATGCAGCAGAGTTGTGTAGCGTTCCTTGATAGGCCCGTGGAAATAGAATCGGGAATGTTCGCTTGTTACGTGAAAGAGATGTCGTACAATTAAAAGTAATAAAACTAATTAAATATTTGTTTACTTTTTTTATAGATAGGAAAACTAAAGCGATTGATGTACAAGTATTCGGTGTTATATTTCCAGAAACGTCCGAGAGCGTAGTATACAGTAGCGGTAGCATGAGATCGTCCAGCCCCGCGCACGACTCCTCCTCCTACGGCCACTACGAGACCATCACCCGGGACACGTTTCGCACCAGTGTCGACACCGCTTCCTCGCTCTATGGATACACCATTTATGATAAGTCTCAACCCGAAGACTTTCCCCCACCGCCACCAGAGGTGGATACCGCTGTTGGTATGTTCAGCTCCACTCTAAGTCTGGATTCGCTCCCACCACCGCCGCCTCCAGAAGCGGTCGAGGATATCTGCGGTTCGCAACTCAGTCTCCCTCCACCGCCCCCCGAAATAGAACACAGCGGCCGAGTTCAGGACATCGTCACGCAACTCACCGCCCAACAAATAGAACAGACGGCGCCAAAGCGCACAAGCAAAACGTTCCCAAGGCAACCTTCGCTGGACAGCGTCAATTCGGAGACGTCGAAAACGTCCTCGCTCCACTCCGACAAGAGCATCAGGCAGAACGCCTATGGCGCTTGTCTCGTTGAGCTCCAAACAAAGAAACTGAGCAACGGCAGCCCATCGATTCAGAAGAAGCTAGAGCCGGCCAAAGAGAGATCCAGCTCCATGAAAAAAGTCAACTTTGCGGACGACCTCCCAACGTGCGAAAAGAAGAACAAAAAGATAACATTCAATTTAACAGACGCCCCGATGTCACCGAGAAAACCATTGCCACCGCGACGCAATGAGAGCACCAGATTATCATCGCCGAAAAAATTGGCAGACTCGGATAGCAACCCACCGAAGGATTTCCTCAAAGACCTGCAGAGAGTGATGAGAAAGAAATGGCAGGTGGCGCAGAAATGCAAACTGGAGCCGACTACGACGCCGCACGAAGTGCTCGGCTTCAGAGAGTACCCGCTCTCAGACGACTACAAGGAGACTAGCGTGTCGATGTGGGTGCAGGAACACTATGGCGCCGGCTCCGTTGAGGATCCGTTCTATGAGAATGTGTATGGACGAGACGCGATGCCTGCAAGACGAGAGGAACCCAAACCCATCAAGAAGCGGCCGCCCCCGGCTCCGCCCAAGCGCAGCGACTCCACACACCTGACTACGCAGCCCGGCGTCCACCTGCCACACACGCTGCCCACCTCAAACGCTCCCCCGCATCACTCAGTCCAACCGACCGCTTGATTCTTTAGCTTTTCGCTCGCTTGTTGTTGGAAACGGGACCGTGAAATAACTAACTTTTAGCGGGCGAAAGTGAAGTGTAGTGTTTAGTGTAGACATGCTCTCTTGTAGTGTGCGTTCTCGACGAGACGAACTGATCACAGTCCTCTGTTGAGAGAACTATTGGATTATCCAACGCATAATCATTCAATTTGAGTGTGGCTTAAAGACGGTAATGTACGGCCGGCTGCAAAAGTTAACTGTACACATGCGGACATTGAACTGCAAGGTGGGATTTTCCAATGCCATTTTTATATGATTTATTTAAAAGTTTAATGATATGACGCATGAAATAGCTATTAGAACTAGGGTTTCGATGGCAGATATACTTTTTATATACTAGAACCAAATGTTAATGAAATTTTTGAGCCGACTGTACTTTGGAACGACCAATGGAGAAATAGATTATGGATAAAATTGAATGACGGTGCTATTATGAAAAAGTATACTAAAGTACGTGAATTTACTTGTAACCGCAAGTTTTTACCAAATATAATATACCGCTTGCTTCTAGTATAGGTTACAAGTATTTTCTATTTATTGGAATTCATTTATGTTCCTAAGTGTTGCTCTGCGGAGCGATACAACTTCAATTTCTACATAGCCCATGCCCGAATGTGCGAAACCGGCAAATATATCAATACAAATACAGTCCGAGTCAAAAGGAACTTTGTAAAAGTATTCCGGCTAATATGACCAAGATATATTTAATTTTTTGAGTAAAATTTTTTAAAACACACTGTACTTTTGACATATAAAGATGAATTATGTGTGAAAGTTAAATGCAATTGTATGGAATTTTTTAAAACACAGATGGATACGAAAGTTCTGTCACTTTCCCGCTAACGTTCAGTTGATGTTGCGAAAACGAGACCAAACTAAGATCTTAAATGACCAATGTTTATAAGATGGTTGTTATAAAAATTGATCTATATTTAAGTATAAATAGTAATAGCCGAAATTGACAAAGCATTTGATACATCGAGATTATACATGATTTGAGAGCCATGCTGACGCACAAATTGAGCCGGCTCGTCCGAAATGATATCACGGGCTCACAGAATACTCAGCGTCTTATTATACGGTATTTCTACTATGTTACGCTGTGTGAGTGAGAATATCGGAGGCTCTTAAAAAATGCTGCTAAAGCGGCGTAAAATGAGGGCAACACAAGTGCGGACTGCGGCGCGGTTGGTGATGGGCGCCGGTTTTCACTTACCATATAGAAGACCCACCAGTTCCGATATCCGCTTTACCATAAAAAAAGACTAGTTAGTAATGCAACTACTTTTAAAGTTTCGAATTTGGGCATTTGCGACAGACGTCTGTATGTAGTAATTGAAGTTGGCTGTAAAAACCCGTGTAATGCATCCCATGTATATATTATGTGTGATACGAGCCGGCATTTTACACTGATCTCACTCTGATTTATTTTGTGGCTGTGATGGACACAGATTCATGTTTTGTAGCTACTGTATTCTCGATGCAGCTAAAAATCGCTTAGGTCTTACAATTCTATTATAATTATAACAGTACTTAGGTTTAATTTCTAGCCATTCTCGATGAATTTGCACATTTTTTTGACGCAGAACTCTACGAATTCATATTTGACTTACAATGAATTAGTACTCTGCTTATTGTAAAAAAATATTTGATTAATAGCCATTCTAGGAGAGGTTCTCAATCGCAGCTTGAGACATTTAAATATCTTTTGACCATGAAAAATTGTAAGTCTAGGGTATGGGATATTGGGAATTTTATCTCTATAGATATTACAAAAACACGCAAAAAAATAAAGACTGTTATATTATATTGATATACCGTAATTAACTACTCCCATAACTAAAATTTTAGATTTGAATTTTATTTTCAAAATTAGATTAAAGTGTGAGGCTTCGTAGGAAAATATTCGATATTTGTTGGTTATTTAAAATTTAAATTAGTATATAATCGTGGGTAGTTGAAATTATATGAAAATAAATGTTTATAATTTAAGATACGGGATTTCGTGATTTAATTTGTTTTTTCATGATAGGGGTAGGCCTCACTTGTCTGAAAACTAATTTCCATGGAACTGAGACATTGAATCATTCCAACTCGTGGACTGAAAATTTAAGTGTTAGTTCGTTTTGTTTAATGGAAATAAACCATCTAAACTTTATTTAGGAAGTAAGACTGATAAATGTTCCAGTATTTTGACAATAACATTGCGTCCAAGTCATCTTGGCAAGCATCTGTACTAGGCGGTAAAATAGTTGAGGATTTTTTCCTAGGTGACGACATTTACAATTTTCTGATAACAATTTCAGCGAATGAATGTTCCGATTTCTCGAACATTGTCAAACTTAGGATGACAACTTTGATAGCTTGTACCAGATGTCTGGAACCAGGCAACTGACACTCCATCTACGATAAGAATCATAATCGAATACATTCACTAACAACGTCACTAAGCCGTCAAAATTATCATCATAAAATTGTCAATGTACATCGGATATAATTCATATTTTTGGACGCTAATACTAACTTACTGCTTAGGCCCTAAACGATTCTGACATTAATTATTGAAGATATTAACGAATCATTATGTGAATGTTTAATTAGAAGTGTGCTTATTTGTGTTATTGAAATCCATGTCATATACATTCTTATGTTTTTGTAACAGCGTATATTAATGATTACTTTTTGAGTATAGTTTTCCAATATCCATTACGGGGTTGTAATAATGAATTGATTTGAAATTTGATTTTCGATCTATAAATTAATATGTAGTGTATATATCAATAATTATATATACACTACATATACAAGTATACACTTTAAACCTAATAAATGTATTATATAACATAGTGTAAAGGTTGTTTTTTAAGTTGATCGCGATAAAAAATTTCCTTATTGAAGCAAAAAGAAGACTATAAGAGCCTGACATTGCACCATAATTTCTTATTTTATTTTCCGAGCACGAATCCTTTTTAAACTTATAATGTTTTGTATATACTATATAATTTGTTCAAAAAAATAAATTCTCTTTTTGTAGGATCCAGTAATAAGTCAATATAGACTTATTAATTTATGGTTTTTATTTATATAGGCTTTACTGTAAATATAAATTTTACCGTGAAAGCAACTGGTTTAAACCAGTTAATTGCGATCAACTATAAAGAACTTTATACTCGATGAAAAAAAATGAGAATTGTATGTACTTCTGTGTAATCTTTTGAATACGTTGAGTTTTGGCGACATCGCAACGAATGATTTGTATACTATATCATTTTCTAAAAAATGTATTATTAAATATTTATAATAGGTAGTCACAATACCAGATTGTACTGTGTCTCACTCAGCGTATGGAAATTATACCGCTTAAGTGGCGTGAAACTCCGGCAACACGACAAGCGCGGATGATCGGCGGTGATCTCTTACCATTAAGGAGACCCGCCTGCTACATCGTAAGTCATACACTGTTCAACAATTGAATTACACATAATTCGTGGAATATAATGAATTGCAATGTAGTCATAACTTTTAAATACAATACATGTTTGAGTACGAATAAAGAGGCAATCTATTGTCGTAAAATATATTGTATGGGAATTGTATCGTGTCTAGAGTCTCAGCCCAGATAAGTCTGCCAGTGTAGGATAATGTCCAATTCATAAACCCTCCAATTTCATCTTCGGCGATAGTGAAACGTAATTTTGCGTGTATTTTTAAGTATCTTAACGCATTTAGTCTTTACATCGTGCAGAACAAATGAACTGTAATATTATTTGTATATTTTTTCAAATATAACGAAATTCCGAATAAAATGCCTTTTTATTGTTCGTGTTGTCTATGTGTCGCTTGATCTCAAATTCGTTTTATCACGCTATCTATGGTACAATAATATTGATCAAAAATAACAATGACGTAACGTGACATTTGTATTTGGCGCTACAAAAAAATATTTTAAATATTTTGTAAATGATATTTAAATTTGTTTATTTGGATCTAAATAGAAATGACGGAAAATGAAGGTAAACTATAATAGGTAGCCTTTTTAGGCTTGGTTTGCTATTAAAAATAATTAAAATCTTTTTCCCGTGGGAGAGCCATGCTGACACTAATAGAGGCGGCTCGCATGCAATGACACCACGTGCTCACAAAATACAAATGTGAAATAGTACTTGATTTATTTTTTCTGAGTGGGTGAGAAAACCCACCAAATTTATCTTTCCCCTTAACCGGTGTATAAAGCCGTCAACAATGTTCCTAAACATTAGAAGACCCTGTTCTCTGTGATATAATGAGAAACATTTCAGAATAATCTATATATATAACAGAAAGTCGTGTTAATTACATTCTTTATAAATCAAGAATGGCTGAAATGATTTGGATGAAAAATTGTGAAATGAATGGATACTTTCACCCGTGGAAGAGCCAGGCTGAACATGCAGACGCACTAATTGGGCCGACTCGTCCGAAGTGATACTCAGCGTGAAATGGTAGTTGAACTTGAAACGGTTCTACTGTTTTAAGAAAGCGAAACACTTCGCTGAGTGAGGGAGGATTTCGTAGGCTCATAAAAATGCCGCTAGGTTGTGTACCAGATAGGACGACTTCTGCCGGATCCACTTGTATTTTTTAGTAAAATAAAGATTTCGTATTACAGAGGACTGCAAATGTATTAGGGTGTTGGGGCACCTGGAGTCAGTCCGTTGGAAGTTGCAGCCACGCCCGTACCGCGCTAGTCCCGGCCCTTTGGTGATAGATGATTGGACTACCGACCCGCACATTTGGCTGTACTATGTGGAAAGCTCCGATGGACTCTTACCTGATGATGACGTGCTAAGGTAGAGATTAACTTGGCCGTATAGCCAATTAGAACCCATAGTACGGCGAGTGCTGCGGGTGACACTAAGCGCAGGGCTGCATATAAGTGAGCCTCATGCTCAATTTTCTCTATTTCCTTAAAAAAAATACTACTTGTTTTGTGTTTCGAGGAATAAATAACAATACCAGAGCACAATTAAGTTTTATTCGCATCTTACGTGATGTAAAAACGTAATAATTCCACACTATTACGACTTGGCGGCCTTCAAAAAAAGAGCATACTTATTAAAGTCCGGCAACATACACGCGGCTCTACAATAGCTGGGGTTGTCCATGGGCCGTGGACCAGTCGTCCTAGATGAACCTCCTGATCGTTTGCCAATATTTCCATTAAAAAAACGCAAGCAAACTTCAATCTCTCACTTCCTCAGAAGATTGGCCTACACTATAACTATATACCATATTATATTATACCGCGGAATATATTATTTTGCCACGTATTACCAAGGACTAATATCCCTACTGACATATAGGGGTTGATCGTAGAAGGGTGAAAATGATGGGTTATATGTATTTTTCAATGCCGCATCATAGAAAGTCAAAAGTATCTCAAATTAGGGGTATTTTATGAGGATGAAAAATAGATTCTAGATTAATAGGTCTGATTCTAGACCTATTCAATATACAAACAAAATTTAATGAGAATCGGTCAAGCCGTTTTGGTGGAGTTTATCTATAAACACCACGAGAATTTTATATATTAGGTACCCTACTTAATTTTACTGACACTCAGGTCGCTAAGCTCTCGCTTTTGGTCAATACACGACGTCCAACGCTACTTCATCGGTGAACTGCACTGTGAGACAGTGCTTTTCACGTACCAATACCCGAACATTCGGTTGCCAACACGACTGGCGAGCCACCTTTTCAAAACCAACGTAGCCCTGAAGTTGCCAACAGCACTTTACATGAAAGAACTGTTTCGATCATTGGAAACCACGTTAAAGGTAATGTATTCATAAAAAACAATATATTTTTATTTAGCGGACAACCGAGCTTGTGATTCTTCTAAACCTATGGTAAGAGAACAACGCCGCCCATAGACAATCGTGGCATAGTCCGCGCTTTTATTGTGCGGTCGGCTTTTTCGGTATAATTTCAAAAATCTTCACTAACTCAACGAAACACAGTAAAAGTACCGTTTCACGCATAGCATTCTGTGAACCCGTGGTATCACTGCGGATGATGTGCGTGAGCACATGCTTCAGCAGAGGATTCGCTGAATGAGTGAAGATATCGGAAACCTGTGAAATTGTACCCCTCTAGCGGTGTAAAAAGATTACTTATACATAACTCAAAGAGATACTCAATATATGGTTGAGAGATTGTCTTGTCTTCTTATTTTATAGAAAATGATGGAAAACGAAGCACAAATGCATCGGCTAATCTTTTGCGATCAGCTCATTAAATTGGATAGGCTGGACTACTGCAAGCGAAGAAGTTACTTTGATCTGCTTGAGAAAATCATTGCGTAACGTATAATATATTCGGTGTTTATGTGTAAAACCTTTAAAATATTATACAGCTGCGAAAGAAATAAATCTCTCTCCGCTACAGGTCTTACGAGATTGGTATAGTTGTCAAACTCTATTATGAAGGTCTTTGGTCATACTTTGTCAAATTTAGGATGATAATTTGACAGTTCAAGGTATTCAATTCGATTAACGGTATCTCATATAACTTAAAATCGATGGTTATATGATTATACTGTATATTGTATATACTGTATATTGTAATCGAGTAAATAAGATACAGGAAGTAATGGGTATGTTCTGGCATCTTTCTAAATTCGACAAAGTATGACCAATCTATAAGGCAACTAATACGTTGAATTTTAAAGCTATGCAAATTTTTAACAGTAGTTACAGCTGACAATGGAGCAGGTGGTACTCCTATATGGCAAGAGAACACCGCCACCACATGGATAAGCGCGTCCCAGTGCATTGATTGTGTTGCCGGCTTTTAAGCGGCGCTTTCAAGGGCCTCCGATATCACTCAGCAAAACACAGTAGCATTACAACTACGATTTCACGTTGAATATTAGGTTTTATAATTTCAGAGGAACTATTGTTGTAGATTCCAAGATAACCTGGAACTGGTCTCGTTGGAGAACATGTGCTGCAAACGCCTGGAAGGTGTTCGTCTGATCCAGCAGTTGGCCTGTTTTGCGGCCCAGTCTCTGAAGTATCTGTTCTTGTGGCGTTTTGTGCTGCCAAATGAAAATCCATTGTTGATTAACTACTCATACATTACAGGTTGGTTTTTTTCTTGCTCCTTGGCTCACAGAATATCAATGTGAAATATGTGTTTTCCTTAGTCAGTGAGATTACCGGGAGCGACTTATTTATATCGCTTAAGCGGCCTAAAAATCCGGCAACACAAACGAAGCACATAGTTGCAGTTTTCCATAGGCGGTGATTTAATTTTTTATATGTTTTTCTGTTATATAGACTCGGACAATGGAATTAATAAATATATATTTACATAAGACACATATTTAAATTAAGATCAGCGTGTAGAAATATATGAATAGAAGTCAACTCGTTTCTCTGTGATAAAAGTAAATTTTATTTATCGTGTGGATAATAATATGTACAACCTCTTATATCATTACTAAAATGGCTAAAGGCGTTGTAGCTAAGCCACAATCAATTTAAAAAATCGGAAATATGTATAATGTTTTGCGTATCTGTGAAATTTGTCAAAAAATGTACAAAATTTTATCGTGAACGTAAATCTTGAATAAAAAGATAAATATGTTTTTGTGCGGCCCCTTACTACTGCTGTGCATACCGTGTTTAAAGCTTCTGTGTGTGATTGTGCCTTGTGCATCTATACTGGGTTTAATCGGGATGTATATGGGAAATACTATTTCGACATTTTCAAATATCACACATATAAAATTGAACAATTTCATCAATAACACATCGTTTTGATAATTTAGACCATGTAACAAATAAAAACTGTGTAACAAAGACTCAGACAAATGGACCATTAAGTACTATTTCCATTAATTCTTAAAACTCTAGCTATAATGTTATAATCGATCCGAGTCAATCGCTGATCGAAACTGACATCTGCGTTACCATGATAACTGGTAAACAGTTGAAAATGACCACCGACGAAGAGAAGACGAAAGTGGCGAAATTACTCCAAGATCTAGACGTTCCCGAGTTGAAGATACCTGAACGTTGTTCCCGTATCGTGAAGGAGTTCGAGCAGCAGTTTATCTCTACGATAGATGTCGAAATTTTAGATGATCAAGCATATGAAAATCCATACGTCGTTGATAAGATACTACTTGAGGAAAACGACAGAAAACTGAAGACACTATTGGTGGAAAACAAACGGTAGTAGTAGTAATAGTATTTTTCCTTAGTAGTTTTCCAACTAATTTATTTCTTTGTCAATTTAGTGTAATACAAAGTTATAGTGCACACAATATTACTTGGTTTAACTACTCCTCTGAAACGGATTGACCTATTTAGATAGCGCTTATCCTAGCCTCCTGCTCGTTTGAAAAAATCCCTAAAGAAACAGAATGAAAGAGGGAGAGACAACAGAATGAAACAGAAAGAGGAAGACAACATGAATAAAGTTTAGGCTTTGTTTCAGAGCAAAAAATGAGGTACCTGATAATGTCATGCCCAGACCAGATCCTAAGCGGCCATGGCGCACGCAATCCAGCAAAGAGAAACTCCTAAACATCGACAATGAACTCAAGCGGCACAAGGAGATGGGAATTCAACCCATACTTCCTCTAACAGATGGCCATATGAAACAATTGGTGGATGTGTGCAGGGAAGAGTCTCTGAATAGTGCGCCGATAGTGCCTGACCGTTTGCGGGAAACGATTGATCAGGCACGGAGAAGTCTACCCAATTTTCAATATCGTAAGATTGAGAATAGCACGGCAACAGACATTCTATACAATGCACATGGTGATGGACAGGAGAAGGTCGTCGACGACAAGGAATCGTAAATGTCATGTCTCTCTGTGTAATAAAATTTGAAACTTCAAAACTTCATTTATTCAAATACCCCTATATACACATTGTGAAGGTACCGAAGGCCCTTGAAAATGTGCCGCTTTAGCGCTGCAAAAAGCCGGCAACACAACCCAGCTAAAAATAACGACCAAAGCGCGATGGCGCAGGTAACTATAGGCTATAGGTAATCATTTCATGTATGTTGTATATTTTCTGAAAATTTTGTAATCTTTGTCTAAAATCTAGAGGAATAAAACTAATTTATACAGGAAGCGGTAAGCATATACCGCGACCAGAGAGCAGACAATGTTTCCTTCGGAGTTTGGGGGAAATGCGGAACCTAAGAGTATTAGCCCTCGAATACTCCCACATAGCTGACAGTACCGGCGCGGCAGTTATTTCCCTCCTGCCGATACTACGCCGGCCGCATTTCCGTTTGCAGGTTAGTTGAATGAGTAAATTTTATGTAAATTTACACGATTCTCAAGCCACGACAACTGAGCACCCAGACAATCTTATTAATGGGGTGTATTGTGTGACTTGGCTCTGTTTCGAGTCCATTTCTGGACACAGTACACAGACAGGTTATTGGATGAAACTTTGTATTTGCTAACGAGGAAACACACCATGAGACTCCATAGGCGCTTACCCAAGGTCAGCCTTCTGCTCGTTTGCCACCAGTTTTATTAAAACGAAAGTCTTGTTCTGCTTCTAAGTCTAATTCAGTAGAGATAGTCTTGAGTTATAAATAGTCTAATACGACTTTATTTTATATATATTCGTATTTATACTAAGAATACTGTTTTATTAGTGGTTGTATGTCTTGTTGCAGCTTATCTGCCGCGAAGATCAGATACCAGGTCGAGCTGACGCATCCCTCGGCGTCGGTGGGCATCACATACCTGACACGGCGTGGCGAAGAGTTAACACAGCTTGTCCTGATCTATACTTGCTGATGACGTTCTGTTAGTAGAATTTCAGCAAATAAATTGGGACGACTTTATAAGACGGTTCCACCAAAATCAGTCAACGGACGATCATAGGGAAAAAAAAAATATGAAAATACCAACCGTGGGAGAGTCATGCTGTATACAACATATGTTACTTAATGCCCTAATTGGGCGGCTCGTCCGAAGTGATACCACGCATTGGTTGTGTTGCCGCCTTTTTTCGCCGTTTAGACGGCACTTTTAAGAGCCTCCGCTATCCTCACTGACTATTTGAAACACAGTACAAATGCCGTTACATGCTGAGTATTCTGTAGTATTACTTCGCACGAGCCGGGCTGGATGGCTCTCATATATAACATAAATATAATTTTATAACATAATGTGCATATTATAACATAAATGTTATATTTTAAGTCCGTATACGTGACTATGACAACGTACGTCGATTTCTGACGCCCAGCGTCCCGCTCCGAGAAACACATCTCCAGTATGGAATTGATCTTTTTAAGCAGCAAAGACAAGACTCTGATTTGAGTTGCTTCATCCGGCACATCGCTTGGAGATATGGTGACACATTGGGTAAGAATAAATTATAACGGGAATTACCCACCCTATTTTTTCGTTATTATATAGCGGATGTAGCTGGTGGAAACCGTGCTGGTGAAAGATTACCACCGCCCATGGACAATCGCACCGCAATCCGTGTTGTTTTTTAAGCCATTTAGCATAACTTGGTTGACGACCGGTGTCCTCAATCACTCACTAAATAGTACAAATACATCGCGCTGGTATTCTGTTCGTGGCATTAAGGATCCATAAAATTGTGGCCATGTACAGTCAGTGATTTCAATAGTCATATATAAACTACCACTATCAGTTATATAAGTTTTACTAAATTCGTCTGTATCTACCGAATTGTATCAATATATCCGTCCGTGTTTCTACTTACATTTATACTTTAAAAAATTTAAAGATTTTTTTATAGAATTCAAGCTGGAGGCTCACTTAGATTAAGTTGTCCAGCGCCCATGGACATCCCATTTTTAACGTGAGGAAATGTACTCATTCCTTTGTAAAAGGATATGTGAGACTCCGCCCTCCGGAGTGCAAAATCCGAATGAAACCTTACGGTACCAAAAATTCGACCGGGTTCAGTGCGTCCTTTCAGCGCAAGTGTAGCCTTCGGGAGTCGTACTAGGCTTTCAGCCCAAGGAACTCAAGGTATTCTGTGCAACCTGCGTATTGGAGAATACGCAGTCAAACTAAGTCTAATCTCTACAGAATTAGATTGAGTCACCTAGCATGTATCAAAGTGACCCTTCGCTCCTTTGAGAAATTTCAACTTAACACCCAATTTTCAATTTTACAATTGAATATTTACATTTGGACCCGATATCTCTCGCTTCGTGGTAGGCTTAAGACTACTACTTAGCTATAAGTGCCTCCCCGTGAACTCCCCTTACTCGGGTGTTACCAGCTTATAAGGAATAAGTGGGCTTTTTTTAAAGGTCTCAAAGTTCTAATGGTGTGTTTATTAGTCTCAGTCAGTATCCATCAATGGCGCGGCGCCAAGTTTCAGCTGCGCTTCATAATCGAGCTGATGCCGGCACTGAGGAGACTTCTGTTTGTAGGATTGGTTGATGAAGAGGATCTTCGCAGTATGCTCAATCTTATCGCTTGTGGAGTCGCCAGGCGTGAGTCTAGATCTTTTCACATAGAACCATTATATACGTCTTTATTATTGAGAACAGACAAGACAGACTCCTCGGGGCTCAATTTTATCTTGTTTCTTGATAACAGACCAGGTAGGTTTTGAGTATGGTAAGAGAAGGCTGCCGCCCATAGACAACTGCGCCACAATCTTGGTTTAAGTTGTTGGCGGTCTTTGACGACTCTTTTACGGTATAATTCAATGGGCCTCTGATATCCTCACTCACACGCCTACACACAATACAAGTACCGTTTCAAGCTGAGTATTCTTTGAGCTCGTGGTAGCGTTTCGGATGAGCCAGCCCAATTGGTGCATTAGCTTCTGCTTTAGAACGGATCTCCCACGAGTTATGATTCAATTGTCTAATGTATCTTGAACAGAACTTAAGCAATTGAGCATACAAGTGCAAGATGAAGGAGAAACAAGAGGCACTTGGTCACAAGCTGTCAAGACTTTGAACGAAGAGTTTAAAGATATAATGTTACTCTTTGATATTGATTTTTGTTTAACAATTTATAAAAATTAACTTCCAACGTGTTTCTTATAATTATATTACATATAAAATTCTCATTGTGTTTTTAATTACACCTCCAAAACGGGTTGACAAATTCTCTTGAAATTTTGTATTGATATTAAATAGATCTAAGAATCGAACAGGATCTATTTTTCATCCCGTAAAGTAAAAACCTTATTTTTATGATGCAGTATTGATAAATGCGACCCTTAATTTTCACCCTTTTTTCAGGGATCAGCTAGTTTACCCATATAATGGTAAGGGCCTAGGGGGTATGTAGCTAATAAATTAACCCTAAAAACCTTAGCTAATAAAAATTAGTTACTTCAATCCCTGTTAAGAATGTTACCCAAATTAATTTGTATGTTTATTCGCAGAGAACTGACATTGTTCTTTTGATTCACTACAAACAAGTTTATCCCACCGTAACTCGAATCCTGGTCGGTACAACCCCTTTACACTCCGAATTCTAATTGTTTATATTAAAGAGTATTTATTAGTGAGGAAAATAATGCAAGCGCTTTTTATGTTACAGTAGGACCTAAAAAGTATACCCAAGCGTACTACTCTCTACGAATGGTATGAGACCTTTACGACTTGGGACTCGTGATGGGACTATGGACATACGAAACACCACACTTCAGAAAAAGTAAAGAGTTTATTTTTACAATTATAACAATATTTAATAGAGCGGGCACGCACTCGATAATCATTTTAAATTTTACCATAATCGAACGTAAATTATTACTGCAAATATATTTATTATATACATTTTCATTTCTTTATATGACGCCACAAATCGCGACAGGCCACCCCAATACTGGTGGACCACGCATCCCCGCGCGCCTCTACACTTCCAACATTCGGGCAGGGGCACTGCTGCCAGCGTGTGGGGGTGCGCACGCAGCGGAATGGCCGCGCACAGCTCCGGCGATGCATTGCGGCCATCTATCAATCGATTAATCAGTGAATAACATACAAAATCTATCATTACTAGATCACAAGAGAATCGAGACTCGACGTCGATCAATCTTAATTATTTCTAGTCCAATAGCATAATCATTTTTTTAATACAAATTAATGCAAGTCAACAAATCATTATGTACAATAAATCATCGTATGTCTAGTTAATTAATTTTACGACTCAGAATATGTAAAGCTATTGTTTCTCATGTACGAACATGTATAAAATATGTAAACACCACTATCGTTCACCTCCACAAAATACATATGTACGGGGGTGCGCAGGCAACGGGACGGCGACGCGCCACGGCCGTCTATCAGTTGAACATTTGAACAATTATTAAAGAATTTCTCATTCAATATCGAACATTAATAGATCACAAGAGAATTGAGACTCGACGTCGATCATTCTTCTTTCTAGTCCAAATCAAAAATCAATAATTTTTTTAAATACAAATACTTGCATGACAAATAATTAATTGTATGTCTAATAAATAAATTTACGACTAAAAATATAAAGCTACTGTTTCTCATGTATGAACGTCATATTATATTCCATTATCGTTCGTCCTCACAAAACACATATATAAACATATATCTCTCTCCAAAATTCCATGATACAGTCAATCAAGGTATAATCATTAATAGTGACAAACTATTAATAGCTATACACCAGATCAAACTTCTACAATATAAAGGGCTAAACGAGTCTGCGTATATCGTTGCTATATTTTTTTTTACATTTTCATTTTATATCAATTAGGGCCGCGCATCTCGGTCGCGATCGGCCGCCACACGAGATCCGACGCGCCGGACTCGATCGGCACCGACTCGGCGTAGCAACTGATATATACACATAGTTATCACTAATACAAGTTACTTCTATTATATTATGATACAAGCAGTCGGGCAAATATTCAGCGATACCGAATCCCTTTCGACAATTGGCGCCATCACCGTTCGATCAACCGTATACATAATAAATCCCATTCTAGAGCGAATAAAGCGTCGTGTCTGGAATGAAAGAAACGCTGCCACGTCAACCGGGCTCAGGCCAAAGGTCGCGCGCGAGACCACTGTCCGTTCGAAATAAGTCCTGTGTTGTTTACACTACATACGAAATGATTTTTTTTAAAAGATATCGCACAAGATCTTTTACATTTTACACTAGTAAAACATTATTGAAAGCAGCCTAATCTATATATAGATTATATATACAGACGATAGAGTCGATTGCGTTAGATCAGAGGCTCGATAGAATAAAAGCATTTGCTTCTTGGACTGATAACTACTAATGGCGCCGTCGATATACGGTAATAGACTATGTTTCATTAACCTATATATATAATAAATGGTTTATATTTATAGCGAGCTGGCGCTAAGACGTGTTGCGAGACCCGTCAGGCCTCGGAGCACGAGTCCTCGTTGTCCGCTTCTCGGATGTTCGTGAAGAACGATGTGAGAGCTTTCAGCATCACCGCTGTAAAAAAATATATTATTCATATACAAAATAACATGACAATATATTCTCTAGTCTTGTCGATTGGTCAACAATTTCTCTTACTTAACATTTCACGGGCTCACAGAATAGTCAACGTGAAATGGTAGTGATATTTGAAACGGTGCTTCGCTGAGAAAGTGAAGTTATCGGAGGCTCTTAAAAATGATGCCTAAGCGACATCAAAAAATGGCAACACAATCAATGGGCGGACTGTGGCGCGATTGTCCATGGGCGGCGGTGTTCTCTTCCCATATACATCCGCCTGCTTCGTTGTCAGTTATACCATAAAAAAAATTACTTTTATATTTTAAAATATCAACCTTCACAGACAATCGTAGAGGCAAACCTAAAGGAGACATTTACCGTTACATATAAATGTATCGATATTAGTAATTCGCAATCAAAACTTTGCCGGGCTGTTTATGAACGAAACGTCATGTTGTTTCGAATGCTGTCATCTTTTTTTATAGTATAGCGGACAACGCAGCAGGTGGGTCTCCTATATGGTAAGAGAACACCGCCGCCCATCACCAACCCGCATTGGTTGTGTTGCCGGCTTTTTACGCCGCTAAAGCGACTTTTTTAGAGGCCTCCGGATATCCTCACTCACTCTGCGAAACACAAAACAAGTACCGTTTCAAGCTGAGTATTCTACGAGCCCGTGGTATCACTTCGGACGAGCCGGCCCAATTAGTGCATCAGCATGGCTCTCCCACGAGTGAAATCATCAATAAATCATCATAGATATGATAATTTGTGTGAATCGAGATGCTATAACTTCAATTACCTTTTCCTTCGGGATCCATCTCCGATGTCTCCCACGCGATGAAACCATCCACTGATATCACGTATTGGTCATGTAAATATTGGAATATGTCTAATGTTAAACCTGAAACAGAGACATATTTTTATTTACGTTCACCTCCGTACAAAGCATCAGACAGTCACAGTATCGGCGCAAAAAGCCGGCAATACAGTAAACGCGGAGTTTGGCACGGTTGGTAATGTTCGGCGGCGCTCTCTTACAATATAGGAGACCCGCCTATTCCGTTGTCCGCTATACCATAAAAAAAATCAAATATCACTGTATATACAATTGTATATACGCAATTAGAGGATTCGATCCTGGGATCTTGGTTGTATTTTAGTCCTTATAACATATTTTTCGGGATTATATTTGATGAATACCGGGATTTTCAGGACTATAAAACGCATTGGAATTGTCTCCTTAAAACGTTAGAACCTTAATGACGTAAATAATACTATACAATTTTATTTGACTCAAATTTTTGAATTATTAATGATATTATATATAATATCATATAAGTGTAAACAAGATTTATAAAAATTTATTGACAATTCCTTTAACATCCATCGAACCTAAACGCGATTTTTCCGCCTCTTCATATAATTATGTAACTAGTTGAAAAGTATGCTTTTGGATGAGACATTGGACATGACATCGTTTTTTATTTATATTCTATAGAGGACAAAAGAGCAGATGGTTCTCCAATATGGTACAAGAACACCGTTGCCAATGAACAACCGCGCCACACTCCGAGTATTGGTTGTGTTGCCAGCGTTTTACGCCGCTTAAGCGGCACTTTTAAGAGCCTCCGATATCCTCACACACTCGTGAGATACACAGTACAACTACCGTTTCACGCTGAGTATTCTAAGAGTCCGTGGTATCACTTTAGTATTCGATCTCTTTAGTATAGTCTTTTTTAGAGTATAACTATGTTAAACAAATCGTAAGTTTATTTTTTTAACAATAAAAAAAAATGCTAGACAAACATGAAACTATTTCCTAAATGATTTACTGAACTGCCTAGGTTGTTGTTTCATCATCATTTCAGCAGTAAGACGTCCACAGCTGGACATGGGCCTCCACCTTGGACCTCCATGAATACCTGTCGGAGGCGACCTGCATCCAGCGTCTTATTTAAAGTATAAATTTGTTTTGTTTCTTGAAGATTTAACTAAAGATTTGCAATTCAAAATAATTGTTTACTTTAATTCTATTACCATTTTCTATTATCAATACAGTCCTTGGACTATAGCGGAATTAACTGTAGGTAATCCCGAATTATCGGGATTAGAAAAATCTACCGAAATCGAATCCTCTGTACACAATACAGTTGTGACACTAAAAAAAGGTAGATCGCCTGCGACAGGTATTCGTGGAGGTTCAAAGAGAGGGCCTATGTCCAGCAGTGGACGTCGAACGGCTGGAATGCTGATGGCGGGATAGTGAAAGGCCTCTCACCCTGCGGATGCTCGAGGCGATGAATTAGCTGCTGAACGCCAAAAAGGCAGGCGGTCTCACGCTGCGCCTGCGAGTCCCCATACTCGCCGATCAACGGTGAATACTTGTTCATACGGTCGTGGCTCAAATGCGGCGGGAGGCAGCGCTCCGCCCCGAACAGTGCGTGCTCGCAGATCGCCTGCGTCAGGCTCTTCAGGAACCACTCGTCGCCGGCGGATGAGCCAACGTTATCCTGCACAGCAATTGATTTACAAACACAAATGCCACGAGGAGTGGTTTCATCATCGAACAGGCAAAATTCATTCGTAACCTCAACGCTTCTTGATCCACAACTGAACGTTGTGAAGGCACTTTGTGCCAAGCTGCTTGCGGAGTTTTACAAGCCATTACTTAGGAGACATTAATATTGACATATAGACATATTGGACATTAATTGGGAGAGCTTTGTAGCAGCAGCGTCTCATCCCTATGCTCGCCAAAGCGTTTTGTGCCAGTCCGCACAAAACGCGTCACGAATACTTTGTGTGCCAGCGACGCGCCGTATTATTCTTAGGGGCCGTCCATTAATTACGTGAGGCTTGAAAGGAAGGGAGAGGTTTGTCAAAAACCAAGAAATAGACAAATATTACAACTAAATAGACGCGTGTATTTTTTTAACAAACATACTCTACTTTTATACAGGTATTCTATATTAATTAATAAAACTTCGTGATTTTAATACGTGCGACTTATAAACGAAAAACAAGATTATATTTGTACCAGCTGTATTTAGAGATAATATTTTAAGATTCTTTGTAGGTACTAAAAAGATAGGTGATGTTGGATGGGGGAGAGGAGGTGGGCAGTCTTTAATCTCACTACATACCACCAAAAGGGGAGAGTCAAAGATCACAAAAGAGACACGTGATCAATGGACGGCCCAAAAGGTGTACGTTACTGACCTTTCACTCACCGGGGCGCGGGGACTGAAAAGTTGCGAGGGAAACAGCTTACCTTCACCCAACCGCGGAGGCATTCGCAGCTCTCGTCGCTGTTCATCAACTGAAGGAGTTTACTCTGTGCCTCGCTGGGTGTTATTATACGTTTCGTGTCTTCGGCGCTCGGTACGGAGTCGTCGGTGCGTTCCAGAAACTCAAAACGGTTGTCCGACAGCCATTTGGAAATCTGTAAACAATGCAATGAAATATTTTTATTCAATATAAATACAAAATACAGCTCTTTGAACGTCCAAATGAGTCTTGCACCGGTACCAAGCTAATCTCACTGAGAAGAACCGGCGAAACTCAGTGAGTGTAATTTTTTGGCTTCCCTGAAATACTTAAATTATAAAGAAATTTAGGTTCTGACAATACCTGGCTTGAACATATATTTCCAGGGTGAGACGTCATTTACAAAATTATTAACACTAGTATGTTTTATAACTATGTTGAGTGATAGAGAGGCTACATCTTAACAGATTTTAAGAAAATTTACAATTTTTTTTTGATGTTTTGTGGTATCCTATTGTAAAAGCGTAATGACCTCTAATGAGAATAAAATGAGATCGACTTCATTCTGAGCACCAGTAAGACTATATTCGACGATGTCTCGGTGATCACCAGGGTGAAAACCGGTAGTGATGACCGCTTGGTTAAAGGCACGTTGAATATCGACGTCAAGCGTGAACGGTCGCGCCCCTGAGCCATGTTAATAAACTGTTCTCCAGGATAGTCACGAATCGTCTCGCACGTAGGCTCGACTTCCAGCCGCCCGAACAGGCCGGGTTCCGGAAAGGCTTCAGCACCGTAGATCACATCTACACGCTCCGGCAGATTATACAGAAAACCGAAGAGTATAACCGGCCGTTGAGCTTAGCATTTGTGGACTACGAGAAGGCCTTCGATTCTGTCGAAACTTGGGCAGTGCTTCGGTCCTTGCAGCGATGCCACATTGACTGTCGTCGGTACAAAGAGGTGCTAAGATGTCTCTACAATTCTGCCACCATGTCGGTCCGAGTACAGGAACAGAATACAAACCCTATCCGAATGCAGAGAGGCGTGAGACAGGTAGATGTTATATCTCCAAAACTCTTCAACTGGAAAGGACTAGGCACCAACATCAATGGCGAGTACATCGCGCATCTACGTTTTGCCGACGACATAGTCCTCATGGCGGAGTCGCTCGAGGACTTGAACACAATGCTCGGAGACCTC